>APFE030546525.1:0-12168 GCA_000404065.3 Pinus taeda
ATAAAGTAATAAATGAGGAAGGAAATTTAACTTTCTTTGGACAAAATTTGTAATAATATGAAATATAATGACATATTTGTTCAGAGAAGATTCATTAATCCTCATTAAATTATGAGATATGTTAAATCTTGGTATATTAAGTTTTGAAAATAGAGATTTTGATATGTTAAATGTTGATAGATTAAGTTTTGAAGATAGAGAATTGATTCTAGTTTAGAAATACTAGCCAATGTAATAATATTTTTTCCTTTTAAAATAAGTATAAATTTTTTAAAATATAAAAATATATTAAATGAAATAATTTCATTTGATTTGAAATAAAAAATTCAATAATAAAATATCTTTATTTTATTTAAATTAAGAGAATGCGAATGATTATGCATAACGTATATATTTTAAAATGGAAATAAAAAAAATATAAATATTATAATTATTATTTTATAAAATAAGAAAAATTTTCCTTTTAGTTTTAATAAAAATAAGGTTTATTCTAGAGCTTTAAATTTTGTTGATTAATTTTTATAGCTTTTTCTGATTTCATAGTTTTAATAAAAGTAAGTGTTTATATATATATATATATATAATATAATATATATATATATAAACTCGACAACAAACAACAAACAATTATATTATTATATTCAGAATAAAACTTAAAATATTCTATTCACAAAGCATCCCAAATATATATTTATTATGGGTATAACCTATAGTATTAAAACTTTTAATAATATTTTATATAACTATTTAAAGTTGATTTTTAAATATAAAAGGTATTAAATTAGCAATATATTAAAATAAATTATAAAATTAACAATTACATATAAATAGCAATAAATATTATTTTATCTAATCAAACATTTAAATTTACTTAGATACCAATTATGTCATTACCAAAGTGGACTTAAAAATCATCATATTTTAACTTGAATTTAAATATTTATTTAAAAATATCTATTAAGTTTAATTTTTAATAAGAAAATTAAACTTTATTTTGACGAGAGTTACTAATTTTGATTAAATTATTAGACAGCTTAAAGATTGGTAGATAAAATTTTGAAGATATGGAATTTATTTTTGTTTAAAGATATTCACAAATATAAGAATTGTAGGAATGGCAATATTTTTTCAATTTGAATCATTAAAATAAGTTTAACAATTTAAAAATATATTATAAAATATGTTAATAAAAAATATATTTTAATTTAAATTTAATTTGATTTTGATTAAGAAAAAGTAAATAATAAAAATATTTTAACTTAATTCAATTTTATTTAGATTAAGAAAATGAAAATAATTTTCATAATAGTTTTTTTCTAAATATAAATTTCATGATTTTTTTTTTAAGATTGGTAGATAGTTCCTTTTCATTATAATATTTGCAAGCAGGTTACAACCACTTAGCCTCATTATGTGATCTCAACCTACCCTTTAGGTGATCTCAACCTGCTTATTGGCAAAACCAGGTTTGTTGACCACATAATCGCATTATACAACATCTAGTAGCAAAAAATAGTTAGTTTATCTATCCAAACTATATATACTTGATTATGATGTACACAACCATGAGTTGTCTTTCTATATATATAAAATTCTACAAACTGGAAAGTAAATCCTATTCACATAAAAACTTAAGCAAAAAGACTATGACTTCATCCTCCTATTTATCCTGATTAGTCGATGCGAGTTACCCGGGGTTGGGTCCTTCGTAGTGATCCGGGAAGCTCGGTCACTAAGAACATGGTGGAAAACATCATCTTGATTCGGTCGATATGACCATCCTGTTCTTGTATCTAAGCTTGGATATTTTGAAATTTTTGCTTGTAGTATGGAAATTCCTTAATGACGGTCATCCAAATTTGTTCCATCTCCTTCTATAGGAGGCATTTATGGAGATAGTACATGTGTAGAGTCTATTTATATTGTTTATCTCTACCTTGAGTGTGTCCCGAATCATGAACCAATACTTTCCTCCCTTCCGCATCCACTGCCCCCACTTTCACAAATCTATTTGTAATGACCTGGATAACTAAGTGAATAAATTAATTGTTTTACCATTTTGGGAAAAAGGTGAAACAAAGACTAACTTATTACCTAATTTATCTATATATATATATATATATATATATAATATATATATTATATAAATATATATATAATATATAATATATATAGTTGAAGAAAATTATCTCTCCAAATGAAAATTGAAGTGAGTAAATTGTCTATAATAACTTGGATTAAAAAGTTATTTCATTTTTTTTCTGGACAGCTAAACTGATTTTCTTTTAACTAGATATACATGTGTATACATCTATCAAGAAACAGTTATGAAGGGGAGAAACCCTAACTGTTTCCCCATTCCCCATATGTAGATGGAGGAAAAGACCCGGGGGCTATTTTAGGAACAGGCAGGGAAAAAGAAACTGGAATGACAGAAAAGAAATGAAGTGCTAAGTCTGGTGAAGACCAGATAGCACCAGCACAGAAAGTGCGAAAAGTTTGCTGAGGCAGAGGCCTAGCAGAGAGCTTGGGGGGAGATTAGTCTGTATGGACTAGTCTCAAGGTTGGGTGGAAAACAAGCAACAAGAGACAATCATCTTCAGTTCGAAGAAGATCTAGAAGCCACAGTGTCAGTACAGGTAAGTACTGCCACAACTGTGTAATTAGTTGATTCCTGATATTTTTCCAGTACCAGTCAACATTAATTAGACATTAAAATTTGCATAGCATTGAATTAACAGTTAGAGCATTGTCTGTATTAGTCTCTTGCATATTCACTATTCTTTGTTACTAAAAGAAAGTATGTGAGGAAGCAGTTGAATAATTCAGGTTAAAGGTAAATACGAGCAGAATGACACCTGAAGGGATCTGCGATATATTAATGCCATAATAAATTATTTATGTAATATTTTATTCACTGGTAAAAGAATCTGTAACTGTGTATATATATAAAATGAAAGAATTTGTAACTGTGCGTATATAAAATGAAAGGCGGGGTATCATATACCCTCGAAAGAAGAGTGGTAACAGTCAATAAAATCTCAAAAGAAGCTGTAAGCAAATAATGGAACTGAATATCAAACATTTTCAATACTAGGTGCTAATCTCCTTCTACACACAGATCATATTCTAGGTACTGCAAATGCAAATGTAACCCTCGACTGAACAATACAGTAACATAATTAAAAGAAACAATTATCAAACAATGATTTTCCCCATTCATACATGCACCGGAGTTCGAGTCTACAATTGTTGTATGATGGAAGAGACCGCCATCATGTAGACGCGGGGCCGCATCTTAGATTTCAACTCAAAGGAATATGATTTCCCCACGAATACTTCCAGGGTAATCGAGTATCAAGAAACCCGCGGGTATAAAACCAAAATTTGATAGTTTACAGTAAAAGAAAACCCTACCCATGTAAGGCAAGGATCTCTGGTAGCGAATCAGTGGCGTAATGCCGCCAGAGTTAACAAATAAACTATAACCATGACGCTCAATTAAAACATGAAAGTATGGAATTAAGTATATATATATATATGGCGGAAACATCTATAATGGAATAACGCATATAAATCTGGCGGAACATCTATAAAGACAAACAGTATGAAGCTAAATAGCTTTAAGCCGAGAAGCAAAAAGCTCCAATAACCATAAGCACAATCTTTAAACTAAAACTGGTCAACCTCATATGCCAAATCAAGATGCATTTCGCAAGATAAAAGAGAACATCTGAATGTATCAATACAGAAGTAAAATATTCTTATTAAGAAAACTATTCGATTAGGCCAAAACCCTGAAACAGTTCTTAAAATTCTGAAAGGCCGAAAGTATGTAAACAGTTCTTATAACTACTGGAAGGCCGAGACCCCAGAGTATAGTGTCTATTAACCAGTTCGTGAACAGGAAAAACCCGCTCTCGGGGTCGCCGAAATACAGTCAGACTGTAATAAAATCGAAACCCCCTTAACGGGAAGTTGTTAAACAAAAAGAAAAAGAAACAATAATTCTGGAATGAGTATAATGGCGAGTGCCACAGTAACATCTGTAGATGACATCATGGCTAGAATTCTAAAATAGACTCACACCCTTGCAGAATACGAAATCACCTGACAGAGAGAAGAGGGATATTAAATTAATACCCATTGTTTTAAACATTAAAATTAACCTATGGGTGTAGCTCTTACCTTGCAAAAGTCGCCAGTAGTGCCCAACTGTAGTATCTCAAAGCGGAACCGAGTCATGAACCTGTTCGCCATTTTGCACGGTTAAATTGGTTGCAGACCGCACCTCATAACAAGGAATACAAGAAATATACTCATTTACAGGAAAAGCAGAATCGAATAGAGGATTAAAACCTTCAGGAAGATAAACATTATGAGCGTAAAAACAATTCGACAGCATTCATATCAAACTAGAGCGCAAGCGGAATCACCTGAACGGTAGTCAAGATAGGAGAAGGCGCGCGCAGCAGAACCTCTCGGATCAACCCCTCCGAAGAATGAACCTCAGAAACCCTAATGCGGGGTTTGTAATGCGAGATAGCCAAGGCAACCTCGGTCGATGGCGGGATTGAATCCACGCCGTCGATCTCTATCCTCATCCCGAAGAGCCAAACAACTGTCCCCACATTCAATTCACTGCCTCCTCGCGATCTGCAATCAGGCTCGTTGAATCGGCAGCGTCCAGGCGGGACACTTGTCCTCAAATCAGGCCATGAATATTTAATAGTCAAAACCGCCGTGCACTGTTCAATCAGATGGATTGATTTCATAAACTTCGGTTGGTAAATATTAAATACGGTATAAAGTTGCCGAATGCCAATCACCATAGTTATGTGTTGGCAGCATCCCCATAGTTTTAAACATTGGCAAATACCTTAAATTGATAAATAAAATTTTTATTTGTACTGTGGTAATGTTAATACTTTTACTGTTATGATGTGGATTATGACATATGGTATCAAAGCCCAGTTACAAAACTGAGGCCTCTGGGTAAGGTATAATTATTATTATTATTGTTTTGTTGTTACTCTTATTAGTATTTTCATGTTGATAGTACAGGATTCAAAAAAAAAAAATTCAAGAATTTACAGGATGAGGAGAGCCGACAGTACAACTCATAGACCTGTAGCAGGGCCAGGAGTACCTGGATTTGAACATAATCCGGAACTATAGGTTCAGCTTGGGGAGGAGACCAGAACTACAAACCAAGCCATTCTAGAAACCGTACAGAAACTTAAAAATGAAATGGCAAGGTTGCGAGAAGACAATGCTAGACTGACAATGGAACGGGAAAGGATACTGAAAAGTCTATCTGAACGACAGAATCAAATACCAGTTCATCCTATTATGGAGCAGCAGAGATTGTCGGAGGAACAAAATCACCCTGTGCCCTCTGAAGGTTCAGAGGAGCAGGAAGAGCGTTCTGACAATATGAATGAGCAGCAATCTTCGAAGAAACAAAGGGTGGAATTGCAAGGGGAATTTCGGAAAATCAAACCCCCACATTTTGATGGAGAACAGGAGGAAGCCGCTGAGGCATGGCTGATTAATATGAAAAAATACTTGCAACTCTATGAATATAATCACAATCTTAAAGCCAGATTGGCTATTTTTCAGCTGCAGGGGAAGGCCACCTTATGGTGGGAGGAAGTGAAGATAGTCAAAGGGGTCACTGAACAGACCATCACCTGGGACAATTTCCAAAGGTACTCTAAGGAGAGATATCTAACAGAACGGTTCTATGATGAGAAGGCAAGGGAGTTCCATGATTTACGTTTGGGGCAGCAGACTATGGATGAGTTCATCACCCGTTTCACTTCTCTGCTCCGTTACGTCCCCTATATAAGAGAAGAAAAGGCAAAGGTACAGAGATTTGTAAGCAGCTTACCACCTTACATGCGAGAAAGGATTGAATTTGACAATCCCAAATCAATGGATGAAGTTATTCGAAAAGCCAGAATTTTTTACCAACAAGGCAGACAAAAAGGAGAGGCAGTCGGCAAGAAATGGAATGAAAGGAAGGGCTTAAAGTCAATTGGGAGTAGTAAAGGAAATCGCAGCAGTGGGAGTAGATGGAATAGCAAAGGACTGAGTAGCAGAATTCCAGATAGAACCACCTCCAAATTTAGGCCGAACAGTGAATCCAAAGGCAGCGGACAGCAAGTACGATTAGACAATGAGGGAGCCACCAGACCCCCAGTGCAGTGTTGGGGTTGTGGGGGACCCCATTACATTAAAAACTGTCCAAAGCGGAAAGGAGCGGAACAGATGTCCCAGATTCATGAAGCCTCAATAGTTGGTGAAGTGGGACGCAGCTTGCCAAGGATTAATGCAGCATTGGAGGACCGTCAGGCGGAGTATCAGCCAACCATGGTCGAGTTTGAAGGTAATATCTCAAACCTTACTGTATCTGTTTTAATTGACCCTGGGGCTACACTGAGTTATGTAAGTCCAAAAGTAGTAGAATGCTGTAAATTACAGCCCACTAAGTTTAAAAGTCCCTGGCTAGTGCAATTAGCCACGGGGGCCAAAAGGCGAGTGGTATCTAATATAAAGGACTATTCCTTTACCATAGCTGGACAGCCAGTAACTGCAGATCTAAATATACTTCCTCTTGGCTCCTATGATATTCTCATTGGCATGGACTGGCTGGAAAAGCACTGGTCATTAGTGGACTGTAAGACTAAGGTGATCTACTTTAAAGACTCCCTGGGAAATAAAAAAAAGATGCAGGGAATTAAACGACCCGTACAAGTACGGCCTATAACAGCAAATCAACTGGTAAAATGTGTGAGGAAAGGATGCCAGATCTATGCAATCCGGGTGGGTTATGCAGATTCCAAAGATAAAGCAGCCATCTTGAATAATATCCCTGTAATTCAAGAATTCACAGATGTGTTTCCGGAAGAAATTCCTGGGTTTCCCCCAAAAAGGAACATAGATTTCACCATTGAGTTGGTCCCAGGGGCAGCACCAGTCTCCCGAGCACCATATAGAATGAGCGTACCTGAATTGACCGAATTAAAAATGCAGTTGCAAGAACTTTTGGACAAAAATTATATACGTCCAAGTGTGTCCCCGTGGGGAGCCCCAGTGTTGTTTGTTAAGAAGAAAGATGGAACCTTCCGAATGTGCATTGACTATCGTCAGTTAAATAAGTTAACCATTAAGAATAAATATCCTTTACCCCAGATCGATGAGCTATTCGATCAAGTGAAGGGTGCAACGTGTTCTCTAAAATTGATTTGCGATCTGGTTATCACCAAATCCGAATTAAGGATGAGGATATCGCTAAAACAGCCTTCAGAACCAGATATGGTCACTATGAGTTCGTGGTTCTGCCATTTGGACTTACCAATGCTCCCACAACGTTCATGTGTTTAATGAACAGCATTTTCCATCAATATCTAGACAGATTTGTGCTGATATTCATTGATGACATATTAGTGTATTCTCGCACCATGGAAGAACACCAGGAACATTTGAGAAAAGTGCTGCAGACTCTCCGAGAACATCAACTATATGCAAAATTTAGTAAATGCGATTTCTTCAAGGAAGAAATTCAATATTTGGGTCATGTGATTACTAAGGAGGGAATTGCGGTAGATCCAGAAAAGATAAAGGCCATAATGGATTGGCCTGTACCAAAGGATGTGGCTGATATTCGATCTTTTATGGGTTTGGCTGGTTACTATAGAAGGTTTGTAGAAGGATTCTCTAAGGTTGCAGTTCCCATCACCTCATTACAGAAAAAGGGAAAAACATTCCATTAGACCCCAAAGTGCCAGCAAAGTTTCAAACAATTGAAGCATTTTCTTACCACGACCCCTATCTTGAGAATAGCTGATCCTGATAAGGATTATGTGGTATGTACGGATGCAAGCAAAGAAGGAGTAGGTGGAGTTTTAATGCAAGAAGGCAAAGTAGTCGCTTACGAGTCTTGGAAATTAAAAGAACATGAGCAGAAATATTTTGCTTATGATTTGGAGCTGACCGCTGTCATCCATGCCTTAAAAATGTGGAGACACTACCTTGTGGGCATGAAATTTTTACTGCTCACTGATCATCATAGCCTGACCAACTATTTCAGTCAGCCCACCTTAAATGCTCGACAAGCACGATGAGTGGATTTTCTGAGCGGTTTTGATTTTGAAATCAAACATTTGCAAGGGAAGGAGAACCGGGTAGCAGATGCCTTAAGCCGAAAGGTGCAACATTTGTATGAGGTTTCTGTTATTAATTGGAAGAGCCCCATTTTAGAAATGGTCAAAGAAGCTTCAAGGCAAGATGTCAATTACTAGCAATTAAAACTACAGTTACAACAACCTGCTGAATTGGCAAGTTCATCAGATTATGAGTTAGATGAATCGGGAATGATATATTTCAAACAAAGACTATATGTACCCAATCAGGAAGGAATTAAAAATCTCATCATGGACGAGTTTCATGCCAGCCATTATGCGGGGCATCCAGGATATCAGAAAATGGTTACCGCCATCCGGAAGGAGTATTTCTGGCCAGGAATGAAGAAGAACATTGTCGAGTATTTAGCTCGATGCTTGGAGTGCCAGCAGATTAAAGCAGAACACCAGCACCCAGCAGGATTACTGCAACCCCTGCCGATTCCAGAATGGAAATGGGAAATCATCTCCATGGAATTTATTACGGGATTACCTAAGACAAAAAAGAACAACGATTCTATTATGGTAGTAGTGGATAAACTGAGTAAAGCTGCACACTTTATACCAGTACAGTCCACATTCAAAGCCACACAAATTGCTCATGTTTTTATGAAAAATGTGTTTAAACTTCATGGGCTTCCAAAGACAATAATTTCTGATCGTGATGTGAAATTCACATCAGCCTTCTGGAGGACATTATTCGCTGATTTAGGAACCCAACTGAATTTTAGTACAGCATATCACCCTCAGACCGATGGGCAAACTGAGCGGGTAAATCAGGTGGTAGAAGATATGTTGTGGGCTTATGTGATGCAACAAACCACATTATGGGAAGAATATCTACATTTAGTAGAATTTGCATATAATAATGGATATCACACCTCCACCCAAATGAGCCCCTTTGAGGTTATGTACGGTCGCAAATGCCGCACACCCGCTAGTTGGGGAGGACCCGAGGATAAGCTCAGTTTGGTACCTGAGATGCTCAAAGAGATGGAAGAAATGGTGAAAAGGGTGCGTGGAAATTTGAAAGCTGCTCAAGACAGACAGAAAAACATTGCTGATCGGAAAATAAGATTTAAGGAATACCAGGTCGGTGAACACGTATACATCAGAATTCAAACAAAAAGGAGTACCTTACAATGGGGTGGATGTGCCAAATTGGCACCCCGATTCTATGGACCTTTCCAGATCCTGGCTAGGATTGGTCCAGTAGCGTATCAGCTCGCTTTGCCAAGCCACATCCGAGTCCACAACGTATTCCATGTCTCAGTACTCAAGAAATATGTTTATGATCCCAAGCATGTGATTCAATGGCGGGACATTCAGGTAGTAATTGTTGCTGCAATGGACTGTTAAAATGTTATTGAAAGGAAAAACTAACTCTAGAATTGTGTAATGCAGGTCGAACCGGAAGGAGAGGTTCTGGTCGAACCTCTGAATATCCTCGACCGGAGAGAAGTGCAACTGCGGAAACGAGTCATTTCCCAAGTTAAGGTCCAGTGGCGACACTACGGGCCTGAGGAGGCCACTTGGGAGGATGAAGAATTAATGAAAAGGACGTATCCAGCTTTGTTCATGGTTGAAGGCCACCGGGACGGTGTCCAATCTCAGGGGGAGGAGATGTAATGACCTGGATAACTAAGTAAATAAATTAATTGTTTTACCATTTTGGGAAAAAGGTGAAACAAAGACTATTACCTTTTATATATATATATATATAGTGAAAATATTATCTCTCCAAATTGAAAACTGAAGTGAGTAAATTGTCTATAATAACTTGGATTAAAAAGTTATTTCATTTTTTTTCTAGACAGCTAAACTGATTTTCTTTTAACTAGATATACATGTGTATACATCTATCAAGAAACAGTTATGAAGGGGAGAAACCCTAACTGTTTCCCCATTCCCCATATGTAGATGGAGGAAAAGACCCGGGGGCTGTTTTAGGAACAGGCAGGGAAAAAGAAACTGGAATGACAGAAGAGAAATGAAGTGCTAAGTCTGGTGAAGACCAGATAGCACTAGCACAGAAAGTGCGAAAAGTTTGCTGAGGCAGAGGCCTAGCAGAGAGCTTGGGGGGAGATTAGTCTGTATGGACTAGTCTCAAGGTTGGGTGGAAAACAAGCAACAAGAGACAATCATCTTCAGTTCGAAGAAGATCTGGAAGCCACAGTGTTAGTACAGGTAAGTACTGCCACAACTATGTAATTAGTTGATTCCTGATATTTTTCCAGTACCAGTCAACATTAATTAGACATTAAAATTCGCATAGCATTGAATTAACAGTTAGAGCGCTGTCTGTATTAGTCTCTTGCATATTCAGTATTCTTTGTTACTGAAAGAAAGTACGTGAGGAAGCAGTTGAATAATTCAGGTTAAAGGTAAATACGAGCAGAATGACACCTGAAGGGATCTGCGATATATTAATGCCATAATAAATTATTTCTGTAATATTTTATTCACTGGTAAAAGAATCTGTAACTGTGTATATATATAAAATGAAAGAATCTGTAACTGTGTATATATATAAAATGAAAGAATCTGTAACTGTGTGTATATAAAATGAAAGGCGGGGTATCATATACCCTCGAAAGAAGAGTGGTAACAGTCAATAAAATCTCAAAAGAAGCTGTAAGCAAATAATGGAACTGAATATCAAACATTTTCAATACTAGGTGCTAATCTGCTTCTACACACAGATCATATTATAGGTACTGCAAATGCAAATGTAACCCTTGACTGAACAGTACAGTAACATAATTAAAAGAAACAATTATCAAACAATGATTTTCCCCATTCATACATGCACCGGAGTTCGAGTCTACAATTGCTGTATGATGGAAGAGACCGCCATCATGTAGACGCGGGGCCGCATCTTAGATTTCAACTCAGAGGAATATGATTTCCCCATGAATACTTCCGGGGTAATCGAGTATCAAGAAACCCGCGGGTATAAAACCAATATTCGATAGTTTACAGTAAAACAAAACCCTACCCATGTAAGGCAAGGATCTCTGGTAGCGAATCAGTGGCGTAATGCCGCCAGAGTTAACAAATAAACTATAACCATGACGCTCAATTAAAACATGAAAGTATGGAATTAAGTATATATATATATATGGCGGAAACATCTGTAATGGAATAACGCATATAAATCTGGCGGAACATCTGTAAAGACAAACAGTATGAAGCTAAATAGCTTTAAGCCGAGAAGCAGAAAGCTCCAATAACCATAAGCACAATCTTTAAACTAAAACTGGTCAACCTCATATGCCAAATCAAGATGCATTTCGCAAGATAAAAGAGAACATCTGAATGTATCAATACAGAAGTAAAATATTCTTATTAAGCAAACTATTCGATCAAGCCGAAACCCTGAAACAGTTCTTAAAATTCTGAAAGGCCGAAAGTATGTAAACAGTTCTTATAACTACTGGAAGGCCGAGACCCCAGAGTATAGTGTCCATTAACCAGTTCGTGAACAGGAAAAACCCGCTCTCGGGGTCGCCGAAATACAGTCAGACTGTAATAAAATCGAAACCCCCTTAACGGGAAGTTGTTAAACAAAAAGAAAAAGAAACAATAGTTCTGGAATGAGTATAATGGCGAGTGCCACGGTAACATCTGTAGATGACATCATGGCCAGAATTCTAAAATAGACTCACACCCTTGCAGAATACGAAATCACCTGACAGAGAGAAGAGGGATATTAAATTAATACCCATTGTTTTAAACATTAAAATTAACCTATGGGTGTAGCTCTTACCTTGCAAAAGTCGCCAGTAGTGCCCAACTGTAGTATCTCAAAGCGGAACCGAGTCATGAACCTGTTCGCCATTTCGCACGGTTAAGTTGGTTGCAGACCGCACCTCATAACAAGGAATACAAGAAATATACTCAGTTACAGGAAAAGCAGAATCGAATAGAGGATTAAAACCTTCAGGAAGATAAACGTTATGAGCGTAAAAACAATTCGACA
>APFE030546528.1:0-16371 GCA_000404065.3 Pinus taeda
AAAAAACATCGTTTAGGGCCTCAAAACGGCTCTGGAAGTTCAGGACCTAAAAAACTGCCAAAAATAGTAAATTGTGCTGCAAATAAGGAAACTAAAAAATTGAAAGAAACTATGGCGGGAGTCCAAGTGGAATAGGCGGGTGGCCACCAATATCCACCTGGATCAATCCTACACCTCTCAAAGAGAGGAATCCAATAAAAATATGAGCTACATCATATGAGCTGTCCAAGGTGGAGTTTGGCCCTAGTTGAAATTTAACACTACCTCTCAACTAGGAGGAACTCCACCTACCAAACCATCTGAAAATAAATACCATCCCTGCTCTTCTCTTCTTTGTTGAACCATGAAGAAATAATGAAGAATAAATGCTCGAGAATGTATCATACCATTCTCCACTGGCCCGAAGTCAGTCTCCAATAATCGAGAGTGTATTATACTACTCTCCACTGAACCGAAGTCAATCTGCATTAATCCCAAATCAATATCAAACATCCTATCATAGGGAGTATGGTAGTACACGATGCATCCAACGGCAGTACTATGGTCCCTATCCTCATTTCCCTACTCATTGGCTAGATGAGAGGTACTTCCCATGAGTCTTAGACTGCATAGGTAGGATGTGCTGGCAAGAGAAGGTGAACCACTCATCCTATTCATATTCCATAGGAGAAGCTAAAACACTCATCCTATGCATATCTCAACATGGGGTATCAGAGGGGAAGGTGAACCACCCACCCTGTACATAGCACACCACTAGGGGAAGGTGAACCACTCACCCTATGGCCGCTCATTGCTCCAAGAAGTACCCCAAGCCCCTTGGAGATCCCAGACCTCAATATCCAAATAAAATGGGACCCTCATAAGAGGGTCTCTCCATGACTCCAAGTCGTTCACGGAAGGTTAATAATTTGACCTTCCCTAGGGGATTCGTGAGAATATCTGTGACCTAATCATTAGTCCCAATATGATGGAGCCTTATTGCTCCCTGTTGTACAATATCACGGATAAAGTGGTACCTGATATCAATGCTTGGAGTGGTCATAAAACACAGGATTCTTAGAAAGATGAATCCCACTTTGGTTGTCGCAATAGATCATGGTGGTATCCAGCACATGTCCAAACAACTCACTAAAGAGCTTCCTTAACCAAATAGCTTCACAAGAGGCCGTACTAGCAGTAATATATTCGGCCTCAGTCATGCTCAAAGAAACTGACTTCTTCTTCCTGCTCATCTAGGATATTAAAGCAGGACCTAGAGAGAAGAAACATCCCAATGTGTTTTTAAAATCCACCACATTTCCAACCCAGTCAACATCAGAATAACCATGGAGCCTCACTTTCTTGGAATTATATCTCATTCCATAGGTGATTGTGCCCCAGAGATATCTCAAGAGATTCTTGGCAGCAATCTAATGTATGTGATGACGATTGACCAAAAACTGACTCAATTTATTCACTGCAAAACATATGTCTGGACAAGATTTCACTAAGAACATCATGGCCCCCTCTAGTTGACAGTACTCAGAAGGATTTCCCAAATCAGGCCCAACAACACTTACACATAACTTCTTGAAGTTAAGTTCCATCAGAGTAGTCACAAACTTGCAATACACCATTCTAAATCTTTCAAGTAGCTTCATAATGTATTTTCCTTGAGAAAGGAAAATCTCACCTGGATTTTTCCAGACCTCCAACCCTAGGAAGTAATGCATCAGTCCTAGGTCCTTCATCTCGAATTCAAAAACCAACTCCCTCTTACATTGATGAATAACAGGGTCTGCACCAGTCAGAAAGAGATCATCCACATAAAGTACCAAGATGAGAGGTTTATCATTCTCAACCTTAAAATGAAGGTTCAGATCATCTTCACTTCTCATAAATCCTAGCTTCATCAGATAGTTGTCGATCCTCTCATACCAGGCTCGGGGAGCTTGCTTCAACCCATAGAGGGATTTCTTCAACATGCATACATATGTTTGACGATATTGAACTTCGAACCCCTCGGGTTGTTCCACATAGACTTCCTCCTTAATTGAACCATGTAATAAGGTGGTCTTGACATCCATCTGATGTAGATTTCATCCTTGCAAGGCAAAAAGGGATATAATCGAACAGATGGTGGTATATCGGGTAACAGGTGCAAATATCTCATCGTAGTCTACTCCTTCCTTTTGGGAGAAGCCTCGAGCAACAAATCTAGCCTTGAACTTTTCAGCACTTCCATCAACTCCATGCTTGATCTTGTAGAGCCATTTAGAGAGTGACAACAAATTTGTCCTTGGGTTTAGGGACCACATCCCAAATATCATTCTTCATAATCAACTCATACTCTTCATTCATAGCATCCTTCCAAACTTGGTACTTCACAGCTTCTTCAAATGTGCAAGGCTCAGATTGAACAATGGTTCTCATTGCAGTTAAGTACCCTTGGTACCTATTCGGCTTCTTACTTTCACAAAATGTCCCCCTAAATGAAACATGTCTCTCGGTATATTCGAGTGTTTCCCTAAGCCATGAGGGTCTCCTTTTTTAGGAGGAGGGCTCATGAGGGGGTGGATCAACGGGATTCATTGGTCCTTCAACATCAGGCATTGGCTCATCTTGTGGTTCTCCCTGCTTTCTTGAATCTGCTTCTTTGTCCTTCCTTGGAATAGGGAGGTTACTAATCTTCCCAAGGGCAGCATCCTCATCGAACATGACATCATGACTTATCTTCACTTCTTTTTGACCGAGCACATAGATTCCATATGCCTTAGAAGTTTCATTGTAGCCCACAAATGTTCCTTTCTTCCTAGAAGCATTCAATTTACTTCTCTTTTTTTTCGTCACATGAAAATATATAGGACTATCAAAAATTCTAAAGTTAGAAACATCAAGTTCTTACAAGTGAAAACTTCTTCGAGAGCTTTGGAGTCCAGTGCTTGATGAGGGCCTCTATTTTCAACATACATGACTATGTTTGCAGCTTCAGTCCATAAGAACTTCGGAAGGCTTTGTTCATGAAGCATGGCACGAGTGGCTTCTACGATATAACAATTTTTCCTTTTAGCAACACCATTTTTCTTAGGAGTATATGCGGTAGTAGTCTCCCTCTTAATGTCAGCTTCTCTACAATAGTTATTCAACCCATTTGATTCATATTCGATTCCATTATTGGTCCTTCTTCCCGGTTTGATTTTCTACCAAAGATTTGAAAGAACGGAACCATGAGAATACTTCGTCCTTCTTCTTCAAGAAATATATCCAAGTCTTACGAGAGAAATCATTCATAAATATAGCATAATATAAATATCCTCCCAATGAGTTCACGGGCATCATACTAGATAGATCAGAATGAACCAATTGCAATATTTCGGTAGTCTTGCTATCACTTGAGGGGAATGGTCCCCTTGTATGCTTTCCTTCGGCACACCCATGAAAAACACCTCCATGTTCTACTTTAAATTCGGGCATACCCGTCACATCTTCCTCACGTCGGGTAGAGCCTTATAGTGTAGATGAGCAAACCTCTAGTTCCATAATTCAGATTGAAGTGATGTGTCGCAAGACATAGCTCCCAATGGACTTCCTCCAACCTGATATAGGCTATCAACCCTGAATGCAAGTGTAAATGCATCTTTGAAATTTTTATTTCACACACGTACCTTTCCATCGATGAATCCCATCTTGAATCCTTTGTCCTCCATTTTCAAGATAGATACCAGGTTCTTCTTTAGATCAGGTACATATAGTACTTCTTGTAGATGAATGGTGTTACCTTGATTCAATTGAAGAGTAACATTCCCAACTCCCTTCACGTGATAGGTGGCATTGTCTCCAATGACAATTTCCAAATTTGTATCCTTTTCAATCAGATTTGAAAGAGATTCCTTATACTTGAGGCGCCACTATTGAACAACCAATTTCCCAAGGTGTCTAAAGGAGAGGCAGTATAGAGGGCAGATATAAGATAAAATTCCTTTTCTTGTTACCAACAACATTAGATTCATCATACCTGGAGTTTCTTGATCTTTTGGGAGGGCGACCATTTCCATGTTGAGTAGCAGGAGCATTCCTTTTTCCTCGGTTGTTGAATCTGCCATTCCTTTTATTGTTGTTGCCCCTAAAATTGTTGTTGTTGTGGTTGTCATCATCATGAGGTGTATCCCTTTTATTAGGACACTCCCTAGCACAGTGGCCAAACTTGTTGCAAATGAAGCATCCTCCCTTCCTTCCATTTTAAAACCTGGTCTTCCATGACATTGCTTATTTGAACCTGCATTGTTCTTCGTTTAGCATGAGCGGAGAATGTAGTAGGATCATTCCTATTTGAAGGCATATCTAGTTCCATCATCCTTGATTCTTCTTGAGAACATATAGTCAACAATTCTTCAAAACCTGGAATCATGTCGTTGTTAAGAATAGTAGTGTTGAACACGTGCCATTCACGAGGGAGTCCTCCAAGGGCAATGAGAGTAAGCTCCCTATCAACAATAACTTCTCTAATCGAAAGAAGATAATTTTTTATCTCAGTAATCCTCATGAAGTAGGATTGAATGTCTTCACCTCTTCCCTTCTTTATATCCTTCGGCTTGTTTTTGAGAAAGAGAACTTGGTTTTCATTGTTAGCTTGGAACATGCCAACCAACCTGTCATATATCTCATTTGATGTGTTCAAATCAGAGACATAAGAAACTAAATTCTTATGAATAGAATCCCTGATGATATTCTTTGCTTTGATTTCACCCTTCTTATACTTTGTCTTAGTAGTAACCAATGCATTAGAAGAAGGTTCAGAAATATTTCCCTACACATAGTCCATAACATCTTTCTCTTCTAAACTCAAATCACGAGACATCTTCCATGCATGATAATCAAACTTGTCATGAAGCTTGTCATCAGATTTAAAGTAGGATGTGGAGGCCATTGACTCTTTTCCTTGTCCAACAAATCTTAGTTATTGCTCTTTTCACTCTTGCTTGGGCTTTTTCTTCGCCTCAGCTCTGATACCATGTTAATTATAGATAACAATGGTATGTTTTATGCTTGAGAGCAATTTACTTCAATTTTCTTACTAGCCCAATATCAATTTCTAGATTAGCAATCACATTAACATGACAGTAAATGCAGATAGAACATAAATAAAACAGTAGAAGACAAGCCAAGACAAGAGAACACAAGATATGGCACCAGCCAGGGACAAACCCCAATGTGGGGAAACCCTTTGATCAATTCTTCTTATTATTCTTCAAAATTTCAGCAGAGATAAAGAGTACAATATGTAATATTCACTTTCCCAATCAAAGTGAAATATGTATAGTCAAACAATAGCCATAAAAAGCCCTAACCAAAAATTCAACGTTGGTCAACAGGGTAGATTTTGACCTCCAAAACAGCTCATTCATACTCGATCAACTCGGCCTCCAACAACAAATCAAATCAACCGAAAAACTGTTTGAAAATACCCAGTCAAACTTGGTCAATGCAAGTCAACACTATAACCAAACCCTTCTACAATCAACATTGGTCAAATAGTACATACTGCCTCGATTTTTGTGCCCAAAAATGTGGCTTGCCCAAACAGAAAGTCTCCCACAAAAAACACAGTCAAACAGGTCAACGTTGTTGGTCAATTCTTGGTAAAACTTTCCTGAGATTTGGTCAACGTAGAAAAATAGTCTTCTTCTTCTTCGCACGTGTGGTGAGAGGTTGTCCTGAAATCCGTACCCAATCATATGAGGAGAGAGAGATGTGTGATAAGGTGAGTGATGTCCAAATGAGGCAAAGATACCTTCTATTTATGTGCAAACATTGAGGATGAATAGATGTGACTGTTGGGCTTCTGAGCCTACATTAGTTTGTTGGCTGACCTTGACAATTTGTCCATAGACAAAATAAATTCATAATTCCATTTGTACATGTCAGAATGAGATGATATCTAGATCAATCCTACACCTCTCAAAGAGAGGAATCCAATAAAAATAGCAACTGCACCATATGAGTTGTCCAACGTGGAGTTTGGCCCTAGTTGCCAAATTTAACAATTGTGCTCTATGATCCATTCCTTGTGAAGAAAGCATTGAGAAAAATCATAGATTTTTACATGAATCTAATTATTGCATTCAGAATGAATGTATCCACTTATGGGACTAGATAGGTTTAACTTTCTTGAGGGATGGATGTGTGAGAGTGGAATTGGTAAGAAATAGGGTTTCAAGGATATTCAGGAGTTGAACGCCGTGGAGGGGCACAAAGGGGGGAGCTCCACTCCCTCCTACAGACAAGCAGTAGCCAGTCGAGGTAACAAACTGTTGGAGACGGCTAGAAGTCTTTCAGGAGAAGGGAAAAGGAACATTGATGAGGCGCAGGACTTGATCAATTCAAAGGAGGACAACAGTTTAAAAGGAAATGAGGAAGAGGACAAAAAACAGAAAGCAGAAATCAAAACACAAAAGGGTCCATGTAAGCCTAAGGCTGAGGTCACACCCAGAGTAGTTTTAAATGATCCTACAATGTAGGCGCATAGGGATCACATGCGGACCTATGCTATCATTTGTAAATTCATGGGATTATGGCCCACTAAGAAGTCAATGCAGGCGTGGATTAAATACCACTGGAAACCTAAAGGAGGAATAGACCTACATCTTAGATCAAAAGGTTTCTTCACGGTTGTCTTCACAAATATAGAGGACAAAGACAGGGTGTTTGAAGGAGGGCCCTACTTCTATGCAGTTGCAGGCCTTTATATGCGGCCTTGGATGATGAATTTCGTACCTGAACACGATACTTTCACTTCAGTCTCGGTCTCGGTAAGACTCTATTCCCTACCTCTAGATTATTGGCAAACTAAATCTTTATCTGCAATAGGAAATAAACTAGGGCGTTTTTTCAAAGCATCTGAGGCTACCAGAAGGGGAAAATACACTTCCTTCGCCTGAATATGTGTGGAGATGGATCTCTCTGGAGCTCTACCAGATGAGGTCATCCTGGAAGTTTTTGATGAAGAATGGGTGCAAACCGTGGATTATGAACATATTCCTTTCAGATGTCGAAGGTGTCATGAACATGGGCACCTATTTAGAGATTGCCCTCTTAGTAAAATAGAGACCAAAAGTAAAGCTACCACATTGAGAGATACTGGAAGCTTTCACAAAACGGGGTATAGAGGAAAGGGGGGTAAAAGGGGGCCCAAGAAAAATCAAACAGAGGGGTAGCACGCCAATCCGAACTTGTTCCAAGTATTAGAAGAAGAGGAAGAGGCAACAAAGGTAGATCAGGAAATGGAGGAAAGCCAAGGAGAGAAAGATAAGGAAGAAAATAGTGTGAAAACATAGGATACTTATAATAAAAAAGGGACTATGCTGAACAACAAGGAACTGGAAAGGGACCAAGAAATGACCTCGAGTGAGATGGAAACGGGGGATCATGAACTGCAGGATATTCTTGATAGAGAACACCTAGATCTGGAAGGTTTCGTGAAACAGGGGACCATGGGATGGGTTGAATCATTATCTCAATAAGAATTTAACAGAGTGGAGCAGTTGTTCCTATGGATAACCCAGACTGATGAGCTGGAAGGACAAAGACACACAGAAAGGCAGGACAACGAAGGGGTGAAAATTATAAAAATCACACCAGGACTAGCTCCCAGGAATCCAAGAAGGAAAAGGAGCAGGAAAAAACTAAATGAGTTATTGATGGAATGTGGAAAACTAATGATAGATTCAGGTAAGATGAAAGATCTAACCAGCTACTCCTTTACAAATCTTTCATAATGAAGCTAACATCTTGGAATATCAGAGGTCTAGGAAGTAAAAGGAACAAAGGTTACTCAACAATAGAATGAAACAAGAAGCTCCGGACATGATATTTATCCAGGAAACTAAATGTCCATTCAAAAAAATAAACGAGATACACATCAGATGGCTCAATAAATATTAGTTTCTAGAAGTCAAAACAGACAAAACAACAGGAGGTATCCTTACTCTTTGGAACCCCAAAAATATTGGCATAATAGATGCTGAGGCATCTAGGAATTATTTATCAGTGGTTATTCAGCCTGTGGGAGACAAGCAGATATATTTAATTACAAATGTTTATGGGCCTTAAAGACATGATGATAAACTCGGGCTTTTAGATTCTGTTGGGGAACTAAGAGATAGACACGCAGAAATACCATGGATAGTGGGAGGGGACTTTAACATGATCAAATCCCTTACGGAGAAAAAAGGTGGGACTAGAACGTTAAGCAAAGACTCTATATAATTTCAGAATTTTCTTGACAACATGAAGCTATTTAACACAGATACGAGTAATGGTCTCTTTACATGGAACAATAAGAGAGGAGGAGAGTCTCAAGTAGCCTCAAAGCTAGACAGATTCCTTATCTCAGAGGACCTCATGCTCATAGGCATGGATATGACAATGATAATTCTCCCCTTCGGTGGCTCGGACCATTGGCCTGTCCAACTTGAGGTTCAGGGCATTGGCACCCCCAAGAACAAACCTTTTAGATTTGAGAATATTTGGCTCACCCACCCAGATTTTATCAGCAACATTGCTAAATGGTGGACAGAGGATCTGCAGATTCAGGGTACGGGAATGTTTCTACTACATAAACGACTGAAACATATCAAGCTCAGACTCAATTATTGGAACAAGAATGAGTTTGGCAATATTTTTGAAGTGAAAAAATCTGTCGAAGGTAAAATGCAGGAACTCAATCAAGCCGTCATCGCGGATGGCTTTTATAGGGCAAGGAACGATCAAGCCACCAAGCTTCATCAGGACTGGGAGAATCTATGTAAACAAGAGGAGATATTTTGGAGACAAAAATCAAGGGTTCAATGGCTAAAAGAAGGGGAGAGAAACACAAGGTTTTTCCATAGATACACTATGGAGAACAGGTCGCATAATAGGATCTCAACGATCAAGGACTCTGAAGGTAAATTACTTAATACCCATAAAGACATAGAAGTTGTGTTGTTTTATCACTTTCAAAGTATCGCAAAGGAGACCATTTTAGACAGAGCTCATTTTATCAGGGACTTCACGAAGCACATTCCTAAGTTAGTAACAAGGGAAGATAATTACAATCTCAATAGGCCGGTGAAGATGAGGTTAGTGAGGTTATCAAAGAAATGTAGAATGGAGTGCCTGGCCCTGATGGTTTCAATGTCGATTTTTTTAAAGCTTGCTAGAACATTGTCAAGCAAGATATTTTGGATGTCGTGGAGGTCTGCAGAATGAGTAGAACCATTCTGAAGGTGCTCAATACATCTTTCATCTCTCTGATCCCCAGACAGGACAATGCTTTGACTCTAGACAGATTTAGACCCATAGCCTTGTGCAATGTGGTGTATAAGATAATATCCAAAGTAATTGCCAATAGACTCAAACCCCTTCTCCCCAGTCTGATTTCTGTGGAGAAAATAGGTTATGTGGAGGGCAGACAAATTCTAAATAACATCATCCAAATGCATGAGGTGGTGCATTCTTTGTTAAGTAATAAGAAGGCGGGAATGATTATGAAACTGGACCTAGCCAAGGCTTCTGATAAGTTGAATTGGAACTACATCAAGAAGGTCCTTCTAGCCTTTGGATTTGACCACAATTGGGTCAGGTGGGTCATGGCCCTGGTGACTTCTTCTAGTTTTTCAATTCTAGTTAATGGTTCTCCATTTAAAACTTTTAAACCTTCAAGAAGCCTTGGGCAGGGAGATCCTCTCTCCCCCTTTCTCTTTATCCTCATGATGGAAGGACTTGGTCGATCTATCAAGCATGTTAAAGAAGTGGGTACTATCCAGGGTCTCAGACTCTCCGAGACTAGACAGGCTTTGACCCATTAGCAATTTTTAGATGATACTATGATTCAAGGCATCCCCACGGTCAAAGAGGCACTAGCATATAAACAAATCCTAAGTGACTTTTCCATGGCAGAAGATACAGAGGTAAGCCTCTCCAAATCTAAGATTTTCTTCTTTAATACTAACATTTCTATTCAACGGAATATCTCCAAAATTCCGGGCTTTCAAAGAGATGTGCTACCTTCCAAATACTTGGGAGTTCCACTAATTGACAAACCTCTGCACAAGAGTATCTGGGAGCCAGTGATTAACAAGATGTAGGACAAGACCAGGAAATGGAAAATTAGATCTTTGAACTTGCCAGGGCGACTGGTGCTTACGAAAGTTGTTCTTCAATCAATCCCCACCTTCATGCTTTTAGCCCTTCCAGCTCCAAAAGGAGTCTTGCATCAATTTAGAATCATTCAAAGAGACTTTCTTTGGGGTAAGGGGGAGGAGAAAAAGAAATGGGCCTTGGTAGCCTAGGATACTATTTGCAAACCTAAAAACCATGGAGGTCTTGGTTTTGGATGACCCGGAAGTGCTAAACAAAGTTTTAGGGGCTAAACTATGGTGGAGATGGGTTAAAGATCCAAAGGCACTATGGGCTCGTATTTGGAAGGAGAAATATGCTAGTAATTGGCAAAACATTGACCTTATAAGGATGTTTGGCATCATAAAAGGCTCCTACATCTGGAATAAAGAGTGGGAAAATAGAAGCATAGTTCAAAAAAATAGTTTCTAGGAAATCAGAGCGGGAGATCTAGCTTTTTTTGGGAGGATAAATGGCAACAAGAACCTATACTACTAAGAGAGGACTTTGTGGAGCTCAAGAATGATATTGACACCAAAGGACTACTTAGGGTAAAATATTTTTGGGATCAGACTAGTAGTGAAGGAAAATTGTGTACTTGGAAGAATATCGAGTACAGGGATGACTGCCCCTTGAAAGTAAAAGCTGATGCACTTCTAACAATGTTGGACCAAAGGAAAATACTGGTATCAGAGGATCATGACCAAATTAGATGGGGCAATAATAATGAAGGCACCTTTAATCTTAAGGAGGCAACGCGCTTAGTCCTGGAGCTTGATTCTAATTAACTGGATAGGGTTTGGCAAAACCTATGGAGACATCAAGGATGGATGAAAACCAAAATTTTCATGTGGCTAGTATATCATAAGAAAATTCTTACTTGGGAGAACATTAGGAATAGGGGTGTTCTGGGACCTTCTAGATGCCAGCTTTGTGAGTCTCAAGAGGAAACGATGGAGCACCTACTCAACACTTGCATATTCACCTCCAACTTGTGGGATGCTTTTGCCTTCATTTTCAGAATGACAGACAGGGATAGAGGGAGCATCACCAATACCCTTAATAACTGGAGAGGAAACTTTTCTGATTATGAAATAATCAGCAAAGCTTGGGCTTTAACTCCAAGCTTCATAATATGGAATGTATGGAATAAAAGGAATAACAGAATCTTCAAACATAAAAAAAGTTCCTACCAGAGCATCATGACTCAGATCAAGGAGACGGTGGGAAATTTATTGCAGACTCACCCAAAAAATCCCCCTTCAGATACTACTATGCAAATACTTCTTTAGTTGGGTATGCAGGGGCTTATTCCTCAGGGCATGGACTTTAAGGTCAAGAAACTGGTCACTGAAAAAGACTTCTGGCATCCTCCCCCTCAGGGTTTTATGAAATTCAACATAGATGGAGCCTCAAAGGGCAATCTGGGGACTGCTAGTTATGGTGGGGTGTTAAGGGATGAAAACAGATGCATGCATTTTATTTTTCACTGGCATCTGGGAAGAGCCACAAATAATATGGCGGAGCTAATAGCACTAGAAAAAATTCTAGATATCCTTAAGCGGGACAATCTTTAGAACATCATCATTGAAGCTAACTTTGAGCTAATCATCAATTCGGTCAAGAGAATCTATTATGGTTCGGCACCAAAAAAGGTCTCAAGACACTGGAGGCTGCCTCAGGTCTTTCAAAGGATACAGATCCACCTTCTGCACTTGAGAACCGTAAGCTTTGCTCATGTAAGAAGGACGGCCAATAAATTGGCGGGCATTCTGGATAATAAAGGGGCTCTCTGCACCAAAAGCAGTGTCAAGTTCAGATGGAAAGAGATGCCACAGGGCAGTTTGAGGGAGAATTGTCTCATTCAAGCGGATAAGGATTATTCGCTCTATCGAAACAGAGTAGGTCATCAGCTGCAGAGACTGGGTCTAGCTGATATTGGTCCAATATGAAGTGGTGTTTCAAAGGGGTTTTTGCAATAGGGATGTAGGTCTCTGCCAACTTTCTCAGCCCAGGAAAGCACGATCATAGGGGTCTTAGGTGGAAGTTGCTTGGCAGCCAGTGATTCTCGGAGGCTCATATGGTGAATATCAAGGGTGGTAAGACGAGTTCCTTCCTCCTGGGGATCAAGCAAATGAGGAGCAAAGGTGTTGTGAAGGACCACAGTCTCGGCTTTCTCAGCCGAAATGAAACGCTCAAAATTACTACCTGTGGTGTCAATACCAGCCGTGGGGTGGTTTATGGTATATCGCGCACCCTTAAAGCCAGGAGCGGTTTTTCTGAGTTGAGAGAGATTCCACTCACCACTCTACACGTGGCTAAGGCAGGAGACAGAATATCGCCCTCATCAGGCAATAATTCTTTGAGCTTTTTGATCATGCGATATGATCCTCCACCGTTGGATCGGGCAAGGATAATTTACGACTATGATACGGTGTGCTTGTTGGTCGGTCCAGGCGAGGCATTACTACCCGTGGTGTCAATACTAGCCGTGGGGTGGTTTACAGTATATCACGTGCCCATAAAGCTGGGAGCGGTTTTTTTGAGTTAAGAGCAATTCCACTCACCACTCTACACGAGGCCAAGGTTGGAGAGAGAATACTGCCCTCATCGGGCAGTAATTCTCTGAGCTTTTTGTCCATGTGATATGATCCTCCACCGTTGGATCGGGCGAGGATAATCAATGGCTATGATACGGCATGCATGTTGGTGGGTCCAAGCAGGCTACTCATCTTTTGCTTTTATTCTCTCTGTTGTATGGGTCTTTGATTACTTCAACCTTTGGGTTAGGGAGTAAAACCTTAGGCTAAATGGTTCAACCTCTGGTTGTTTGTATTATATGTAATTTCCTCCTTTTGTTTATTTGAAATAGAAGGCACGACTCTTGCATTAGCAAAAAAAAAAAAATGTATCCACTTATGGAAACCATGACATATATATTCTTAGGTATTTAGCCTAAAAAAGACTTCATATCTTAGTGTGTTAAAAAAATAAAAATAAAAATCCTACAAAAGAGGACCTTGAGGCTTAGACTTGTGGTGAGACAATGAAAGGGAGTAGTTCAATGACATGACTTTTTGGCTCTTTTCTCGACATATTTTCTAGTTGGTTTTGTTTGAAATTTGATAAAAATTTAAGAAAATCATAATTTTAAGTTTGCACAATCCAAGTATCCTAATGGTTTTCCAAGATGTTGAATTCATTGTTGCATTCAAAAATATAATTTAAATGGAAAAACATTGCAATCTCACTAAGATAAGTGTCATCAAATTTTGGTTAAAAAAAAGGCCAAAATGTTGCCTCATTAAACTACATCCAATAAAACTCATAACACTTTACATCTCTAAAAATTTAAATACATTTTTTCCTACTAAGTAGACTAATATGTTAAAATAAACATAATAACAACCTTAATTGTACCATAATCTCCATGTAATAATACATGGACCATCTAGCTAGTTTGATTTAAAACAAAGACTTTACAATTTTTTTAGTAACATAATACCCATATAAAACTCAAAATTTAGTAAATTTTATTATGATAATATTGTTGGATGGAAATTACCTGCAGGGTGTAGAATAGATGGTGATGGGGTGCACTGTTAAGGCACTCTGTGATGTGAAGGTCACCAATTCAAAACTCAATGGAAAAAAAAACAATCATGTTAAGCGTTGGTGTGGCTCATGTTATGAGGTATCCCAAGGTGATTTTTATGGCTTAGATGTCCCTAGGACACGGTTTCTCAAACCAAAAGTTAAGCATACAAGCATCTTAAGATTCACACCACTTAGCAAACAAAAAAATTAAAATTAATTTCTACCTTTAATGATATAAAATTAACTTTAATATCCATATATTAAAAAATATATAAAACATAGTATATAAAAACACATATCTCATTCACCTTTTATTTATCATATATAAAAACACATATTTCATTCACCTTTTATCATAATGTTAATTTAAATTATAAAAAAAAATAGTGACAACAATGGCCTTCTCTTAGTATCTATCTATATCTAAACATAGAATTCCACCACTTAACCTACACTAATGTTAAAGGATAAATTTCACTCGCAGTAGTGAATTACTTTAGATCTAGCACGTATTTCGAGGACTTGCCCAGATGGAGGGTGTGGAAATAAAGCACAATATAATACAACTCAAGCCAATCTAAAACATGCAAATTGGAAATCACAAAGGAAGTGGAAGGTCATACATTTCTTATCACAAGAAAATGACTCTAGTTGATGCAATCGGCTTGAAGGAGTTCTCCTAGAGATCTCAACTCTTATCCTTGCTCCTAAACACCTGCAAACAATAAAGAAACCAAGAAACGACTATTCCTTGTAGTAACAATTAGTGCATGCATATAAACATATCCAAAACAAACATGTAAATATCATTGAAATACATGAAAGAATGGAGGACAAGACTGAAATTTTGTATTATACCAATCTTGTTGTACATGAATGGGCTCTCTTGCAAGCTTTGCTCGTGGTCTCCTCTTCACCATCACTTATTGTCTACTAGACCTATTGTACTAGTTTATCGCAGAAGAAACTCTTGGTTAATCTTCCAGTGGCATTCTAACATTTTAACGTTTTCCTCTTTCGTGACCTATAGAAAGCTTGCTTTTATACGTTTTCTCCAAGAGTGATCACATTGAATGTCGACACTTTCTTCACCATGCTTGATCCTTTGATCCTTACCCTCTTTGGGTGATCAATCTTGATTTGATCAAATATTATCCATGCAAAATTGTGCTTTGTTGCTCCAACTTAGTGGCATTGGGGTGTTGTTAGCCTATTGTTGCTTGAGGTCGGTGTACACACGACATTGTTGGGCCTAGTGTTGCTTGGATACAACTTCAAGGGAGTATTGAAGCCTCCAACTCGTCTTTTTTGGAGCAATCCACAAACCACTTTTGACACTCTGACTTGGTAGGTGTTGTTCCCTTCTAGTGGACCCTAGGAGGTGGCTTTTTGAGCTATAACAATCAACATAGGATACCTTTGCTTTTCCTATCAAATAAAGGATTCCCTCCACTTTGTTTATGACCAATCTAAAAGTACTAATACAACTGGTATACAAAACCTCACATTACTACTAATGTAATACAACTGGTATACAAAACCTCACATTACTACTAATCAAGTGGTCCATCAAAAATAGGACTCGCATTACTTTATGTTATAATAATAATCAACCTTGATACAAATAAGATAAGTTAGGACAACCAAATTAGATTCTCTCAACTTTTGAAGACACAAGTAATGACTTGACCATACTATGATATAGGTGGATGTTCACAACACTTTTATGTTGTATTAATAATTAATTTGGTATCTTTTCATGAAATAATTGAGTGATTGATATAATAAAATGTTAGTTGTTCCATCTAATTTTAAATTTTATGAAAAACACCTTAACCCCTTATAATAAGACTTAAAAAATAAGCTCCTTACCCTCCTAAAATCTAAACTCATACTTACCCTTTTTATTATAATAATAATAATTTGATTAATAAAATTTAAACTCATACGGAGCTTTTTATTATTATAATTTGATTAAATAAAATCTAACTCATACTTACCCTTTTTATTATTATTATTAATAATTTAATTAAATAAGTATAAACCACTCTATTTATATTATTAATATAACAATTTGATTGAATACGTATAAACCACTCTTCATTGAGTCCACTCAATCCAGCTTGTTGAGGTGACAACCCAAGAAACTAAATTTGGAATTATTATTAAGGACAATTCGTTGAGCGATATGTCCACTGCCACGCGTTGCCGACCACATGTGTCAGTGTGAACACCGCCGATGTGTATGGTGGGTCCCAAACATCGCCGTCTACGGTGTTGTACAGTACAGGTGGGGTCCTTAACTTTACCGAGGGCAGCCCACTCGTAACAAAAATCCACGAATTTCAAAGGTGAGACCCATATTGCCCATCGAAAGCAAAATTGAATATTACAACATAAAGGTGATGTGATATTAAAAAAAAAGATGACAATTATTATTAACCCATGCTGCACGGCAATTTAGACACCCATGTTTGATAACCACATTGCCTATCAAGCAAAGTCGATTATGATGACATAAAGGTAATGCGGTAAATTTAATGAGAGAAAATTTAAAATATATTTTGATAAAAAAAAATTATTTAGTATAATATTTAATTTAAGAAAAAAAATTAAAACTACCAAAATCCATTGCAA
>APFE030546529.1:0-10668 GCA_000404065.3 Pinus taeda
CACAACTAGGCTTTACCACAATCTCGCCATTACTGGTCAGAGTATTCCTAGGCCCAAACAAGAAACATACATTACCAGGATTTGTCTCAATCCCACCAAAATTGATCAAGGGATCACTAGGCCCTAAACAAGTTTGGATGCCTCTGGATTTCTTCACCAATAGCTTGAGGAATTTTCTTGTCTCCATCCTCAAGATTTACTGCAATCCCTCCATTACTAGTTAAGGGATTCTTGGGCCCTTGGGAATTTTCTTGAGACCACCTCACCTGTTTCCAAAACCATACAAAAATCCAAATATCAACAAAATGAAAGAACCCCATCACACCATGTCTATTTAGAAATGGCATGGCAAAGTTAAAACCACTATCACACCTAGAAAAACCCATGCCAATGACAACAAGAGACCCAAATACACACATGCATGTTCCACGCATGCCAAAAATAGCAAGGAAGCCATACATGCAACTTGATGCTTGCAAGTAATCACATTGTAGCGCTTGATCCAACTCTTCCTTGCTCGATCCTTGTTTTCCTTCGCTTTATTTTCCTTCATTTTCCTTCCTTTCTCCAATGCTAGACTGCTCCAAGAATTCTCTAAGCATGCAAGAGTATGAGAGAGAGAGAATAGAGAGAGAGCTCTAAAATTGAGCTAACAAAATCTGTGAATTGATCCTTAGAAGCCTTTTTATTATTGAGGCCTCTATTTTCTTCAATTTTGTCTTATTTTCCTTCAATTTCCTCCTCACATGTAACTTGTGACCTTTCACCTTCCTTTTCTCCTATTTTCCATTATTTTCATAAATAAAATGCAATTTAATTCCTATTTTCCTTTTCAAATCCTTTTCCAATTTTCCAACATCCCCTTAGCCATAATAAACCAAATGAACACCCACTAGAATGTTTTTCCCAACATTCAACTTGGAATACGTGTCCCATGACATTCGTCTTATTTTTTCTTTATTAAGTTTATTGCAAGAACTTTTAACCCCGGGCTTAGGGTTTAGGGTGATTCCTTGCTATGTGATCTTCTCTATACATCCAACAAGATAAGGGTTTCTTTTCCTTGGTTGCACCTGCTAGCTTCCTTCCTTGGAAATCTTCCCCTTCTCTTGGTCCTTCTTCTTCTTCTTGCTCTTATCACTATGGACCTCCTCCATATCATTCCCATATGTTTTGGTAATCAAGGAGTTTTTCTGTTGTGGCGATGGATACTACAAGAGTCTGAACTCCTTGCTTCATGATTTCCCTTTTTCCCATGGTTGGATATTTTTGATAAATCCATACATCCTATCCTTATCATGAATATCCCTAACCTCAAACATGAGACCCAAGAATTCCTTAATATGGGTTTGGATCTTCATGGTATTATTAAGCTTCCTCAATTTATCCCTTGCCACCCATTCTTGATTCCTTGGTCCAAATTGCATGTACAAATACTCTTTCAGCGCTATCCAAGTCACTATCTCATCATTGATGCAACTTCTAAGTCCTAAAATCATGTTCTTCGCCAAATTTTCTTGTTCCTATGTGATACATGGTTGTTCCATTTACTTTTATCTCTTTCAAACAACCCTTTGTTTTATCCACATCCCAACAAATCACTTATAGTGTCATCATACATCTCTGGTTATTTCATATTCACCTTCATAGATGAACTAGTCGAACTCTACCTTATGGTCAGCTTCAATACTGATAAAGTATCAAATAGATCTCTTGTGAGTGCCATAAGAAACATCACCTAATCCCCCATGTCCTTCATCTGATCCTCATGATCTTAGGCTTGTCTTACTACATAATCAATGGTATAGGAAATTTCTTCAGTGGCTCTCTTAATTTCTTGAATGTCTTCTCAGAGCTCTTCAAACTCCTTTATGTAGCCTTCTATACCACATACCATTCGTGCCAAGGTTCTCTCAATACATTGGACTCTCTCAAATAGTGTCACCTCGTCCTAGTCCATTAGGTTAGGGATAGTGTTCACGATCATGATCTATTTCTTATGGATGTATCCTACACCAAACCTAACAACCAAAAACCCCTTTCCCTCATGGCAATCGATTCCAAAATTCCCTTCCCAAATAACCAACGAACATTAAAAAGGTAGATGTCTCTATAATATTCTTTCATATTTGTATAGGTCCTTGCATGGACCATTATCTATGATTCTTCGAATACCACCTTCATGTGGTACAACTCTTCACTACATACTTTGGAACCAATAGTACATGTATCAACTATGACACCACCTATCATGACCCTAGGGACTGCTACAGTTATAAGGAAACTTTTGAGTGCACCGTGATCCCTTGAGCATGTAATAACAACATGTTTCACCTCTACCTCATGGAGCATAGATTTATTCCAAATAGAATACACCTCACAATAATTTCACTTAAATAATATTTATACCATTACTTACTTACCAAAATATTATAACACTTTGATACAGTGCAAGTAATCTTACTATTGCATCTACTTTAGTTAAACTTCCATTAGTAAAAACATGAGAATAATATGCAAGACATTAATCCATCAACATTATCATACACATGCACAAGATTTTTATAAAGGAATAGCTCTCCAACCTTATGATTTTCTTAACAAATCACAAGTACAACAAGTATTTGAGGCAATGGCTCGAGCTTCAAGAATACATAATCAAAATCCCAAATATCACAATACATAAACTTCACCCACTTTTGCACCCTCTCAGGTTACTTAACACTTGGCTTCAATTTGTCTATTTTTCAGTACACAACACACTCAAGTTTGCATGATTGAAAACTCCCAAGCTACTCCTCTCGGCATACTTCATATCCCCTCACTTGCCCTTGCATCCTTCTACTCCCTTTAGTTGAGATTCTACCCCACTCTTCTTGAATTTTTTTTCCTTGTTTTGTTATGTGTATATCCCACTCCATCATGTGAGTATTAATATGGCATGACTCCTTCCTTTATGCACTTCAACCTTTGTGTCTCATCATCATATGTTGATTCAACCTACCATTCCAATCATAGTTATTAGGTTGTGCAAGACTATGCTTGTTTCACCCATTAGGACCAATTGTCATTCCACCATTCGTTCCATGGGTCAGGATGACCTCATGTTGTTCCACCTGTTCCACCTTCACATGACTACTCAGCTCTTCTCATTGCATTCACACCCATTGTTTGGTCCACTGTGTGCTTGAGCCAACTTAGATGGATCTCTCCCAGTTTTCGGTCTTCCCACCCTCTCATCCACTGGTTAGCTCATGGGGACTTTGGTTGGCATGGCTCTGAGTTGAATCCATTTTACTTTTCAAATATGCACCCATTGTTTGGCCCTATTGTTCCCTAGGTTGTGCTACTTGATTTTCAACCACTCATCTTGGGGGCATGTTGTGTCACCCTTGGGTTCTCGTTTGATCTCGTCATGGTTTCTCCACTCAAAATTCAAGAAACTTTGGTGCCTAATCATCCACATTTACCACACCACCAAGTAATCCAAAAGTGCCTAATGGAAATTCCAAGTGTCAACTTCTGTTGGCGGAACCTAACCCAATATCCACATTCATCACAATCTTGTCGTATATTTGTCACATATCGTGTGATGGGGATGTCACACATGATAGATTCCTTGGTAAATGGTGCACCGAACTCTAGGGAATGGCATCCTCATTTCTATCCTTGTCTTCTATTTGTTTGTCTAATAGACCCCTGGATGTTTGTATAAGTAATTTGCAGTAGGAAGGATCTTATAAATTATTATTTGAAAGAAAAATTGGTTAGTATAACCAAGAAAATAAAGACATGTCTCTACCTTCTACCTTCAAATTATTTTCTAATAATGAAATGGAAATAGGATTAGATAGATAAAGAAGTCACTACAAATAAATGAATATCATGATGTCAACAAGTAAATAGGTAGAGAAGTTATAAAAGATTCCTACACAATCAACTTATTATAGTTATGTCAAGTGTATAGGGTATTTATTACAATTATAAATTAATGACTTGGTAGTAAAGAAAAAAATACCATTCACTTTTTATCATTCTTCTTATTAATCTCTACTCTCTAGGTTGTAGGGACTATAGTAATAAGTCGGTAATTTTCCTATTAATCTTGCACAAAATACATGGTCTTTGATTGTTGTAAACCAAAGTTTGAAGAAGCTCATACACTTTTTCCATTGGCATTTCATTTTTTACTGGAGCTTAACCTTCAACATATTATTTGGCCTCTTACTGATGCATTTGTACTACATTGTGAATTAATTTCTTAGGTTAAAAGATATATTTATTTTTCATTTTCCATGTGAAGTAATGTTAGCATTATTTCACTAATTTCAAATGTTTGATTTTGACATCTCTAACATCTTTTATATTATGAAATTGAAAATATTTTCAAGTTAAATCATTCACAGACAAGTGAACAAGTTGTTGTATACTAAATGAAAATGTGGCTTTAGGCATGTTGAACATGCAATGTGTTAACAATCTTCATTTTCCTTTTTAATACCCTTTCGCAATCCATCTACCTTTCTTCTATCCATTTGTATTTTCAATCCATTGTTGATGTATCCCTTCAGAACCCATTCTTTATAACAAAATGGGAGAATTATGCAAACACCAAGCATCACACAAATACGAGCATCAAAATTATCTTCTCAGTTAAAACTCTACTAGCTTCATGCAAATCTATTAGAAAATAAGTTCAAATAATAATAATGTCTATAACCACAAAATGTCAAGGGCATAAATTGAAATTATTTATAACCTAATCTAGCATAGTGCTCACCCCATTTTCATCCTCAATAAATATTCAAGGTATTTTAAAGCCAACGTCGATAGGATAGGGATACCAGAAGTATTGGTTGATTTCCATCATAAACCCTATAGAATATACTAAGTTTATATAGATATAAAAAATTAATAAAGTCAATGAATTTGTTACCAAAAATAATTATACATTTAAATAACCATTGCTAACCCGGAACAAAGAATACAAGATCATCCATATACTTTGGAGATTCCATCATATTATAACCTAATTTACTAATAGATTACTTGACAAAACATATCGAGTGTCTACTTAACAAAAATAGACACTAACAAACCAATAAAGAGCCCATAATACCCTTCAATGATGAAGAGGAAGAATATACATACATTTTTTATTCTTACCCAACACCAAATAATTGTGTTCAACTGCTTTCCTTTCTTGAACCATTGTCACCAATAATGCTAAATCAATTGAACCTTATGAGGTGTCATATAAATCGAGCCTTACTAGACTACGACCGTTTCTCTCTTAGTCACTCCTTTCTATGATTCCTTGCCTCAACAACAAACACAACCTTGCGCAGTTTATCTCCAGCTGCACAATGGGATCTTCAAGATCTCTGGTAATGTGATAAAGTATGTTAACCACCAATGATCGACCTCTACAAGCACTTTAGGAAAGAATAAAAGTGACCATTAAGCTCCTATCTCTTCACACTCTATAATAAAGCAAGTTCAACCATTAACTCCAATTTAAATCAAGGAGATTGAAAGGTATTTGAATCACAAGTTGTAACTAAATGCCTCTAGACATGGAAAACCTTGGCAAGAAGACCCATAGGTGAGTAAACCATGCAAATGATGTTGAACATAAAAATAAACATATGTATAACATGCATTCATCATTGGCTTCATATCATGGTTAGTTTCTTGTGTGGTGGTTTAGAAGTGTTGTTTACCATGTAAATTTAAGTCAATATTATACTTTGTCTCGCCCAAAAGCACACAATGAAATTCTTTGTTGTGCACAACATGGAGAAAGGCATAAGTAGAAGGGTTTTTTCAACAAATTTGTAACTATTTGATAGTTATGCCATAGATCCTTTGTGCATGTCCCTTTGTATGTTTCCATATGGTGGACGTTTCAATAAAAAATTAATTTAAAATAATGATAAATGTGAAGAGACCACTACATATATACATTAAATGCAATTCGATATAGTGGATGGTTAAATAAAAGCTTAATTTAAAATTATGATAAATGTGGAGAAACCACGACATATCTACATTACACATTAATTTTCAGTGGACAATTAAGCAAGAGAGCCCCGGAGCATATCTATTTGGGTGTTTCCATATGGCCGACGCTGAAAACAAAAAACAAAAATTAAATAAATAAAATTAAAAAATAATAAATAAATAAAATAAAATAGGATATATCAAGAAAACACTAGATATATGCATTAAGTGCAAGTTGCGTCCACACAAGATGGAGAGTTAATGTTATAATGAATGCGATATAAAACTATGCGTGGAGTAGAATATACAGTTTGCTCTTGTGATGTAATGAGAAAATTAACCTATAAGAACTATTTCACTGTTAGAAGCAATAAGGAAAAGTGGGTTTATTAATATTATTCCCCATTCCTTCCTAGTTAGTGAAGGTATTCGTTGTCTTATTTCTGTTGTTGACAAGTTTTGTATTTTAAGGATTTCTAGGCTATATATTCTATTGGTTACCATGGGTTGTTTCTCTATTTATACTCAGAGTCAAGATGTTCATAATGTTGATGTTGAATATCATTTTTTTCAACACTTCCCATAGTAACATATTTTGTTATTTCTTAATGATGACAACATTTTCCTTCCAAGATTGATTCATTCGACTGGTGAATTTAAAAATCTTGCACCTCTATCTTACATGACCAATGTGTTTCACACTAATACTTGAAAAATGGAGATTCTAGATTCTTGCTCAGTAGACCATTTAATATTGCATTAATGTTTAGATTGATCACTAGATTGCATCAAATCTACATTATTAGGGAACTCAAATTTAGAATGAGTAATGGAAGTCAATTGGGTTATGGAAATGATGTATTGTTGACTAGTAAAAAAACAAAGAGGTAAGCAATTTGCTAAGTTGCATTTACACAAATTAGCTACATTGGTCCCTCTTTGTCACCCAATGAATATAATTGTTCGCCACCATCCAATGGTAAGGGGATATGTAACCAACATTACAACTCTAGCACAAACTTATTTGGTTCTCAAAGGTGCAATAGGCCCCTCAGTGCATAAATAACAACTAACAAGGTGTACATTATATGGGCTCATAGCATACTATGGAAGCCATTAGGCCCAAGAGAACCCAACACACTTGTGACTAGACTTTACCAATCTTATGTTTAGAAATATAGAGTGTTGTGTGGATCTTCAAATTACATCTTAAAGTTTTTTACTCACAAAACTAGGTACATCTGTTCAACTAAACGATGCATCATATAATCCTTTGTCATGGTTAGAGGACATGGGGGGCTCGTAGGTAGGTTGATGCAATACACTTCTCTTTGTTTCATCTACCAAAATCTTCCTTGAAGTTCCCATCACAAAATTAGGAAATGTACTTCCTTAGGGTGGCATAATACATGACATGGGATACCATGAAGCAACTGACCATTGACCATGTACCCATCACTAATTGGATTAATTTTTAGATAACACATCTTTTCGAATCCACCTTTGTAATAGTAATAGTGAGACATATGTGCCATGGAATTTGTGCTAAGAGGGGACATTAAAATTTAAAAGACATTTTATGTTCATATCTTTAATTATTAAAATCTAATTTTTGCATATATTGGCAAAATTTCAACTTTTGTTTTAGCGAACATATTAGTTCTTATCCATCCACACATCAAGCTTAGGTTTAGGAAGTGCAAGCAACACCAATAAGAATAAGTAATAAAAAATGCTAACAAAAGCCTCACAAATTGTAAGAAATTGCATTTGCTTGAGTAAAAGTATTAGTGAGTCCATCAGTGGTAGCGGAATAGATGTCAATTATTCATTATTTTATTGGCCTTGAACTAGTCAATGTATCAAATATCCCAAAAGAAGTTGATCAAAGGACCAAGTCTATGTATTTTACAAGATTTGAGCATAAAAAAGGATGGAGACAACACTTTGAATATTAAATTAAGGACAACCACCGATCTTTATGTAATAACAATTCTATAGCCTTGAGTAATATATCAAAATGTAGTGGTGCTTCACCCCTTTGTATTAATTATCAATCCTGATCATCAACTCGATTTGAACTCAACTAGAATTCTCTCTTACATTTCCTTGTCAATGTTTTTTTCATCGCCTTTGTATTCTCCTTCCTTTGGTGCCTTCTCTCCCATAGCCAATGCGAGTGATGCCTTCACTTGTCAATTGCATCCACTTATAATTGATCTACAAAACTACAAAATTGGATAAGCGGTTCAAGCTTATCATTTCAAGCAACTGGAACTAGATTTGAGATAGATAGCCATTTTCACATGCAAATAAACTAATGATAGTTACATTTAGTTATTGGTGTTGGAAAAAATGTTATAATTAAAATAAAAATAATCTTAACAATTATCCTCTCCCTAATAAGCATTCATCTTAAACTAAACAACATTACAAACTGTAATCCAAAAATTAGTAAACTCTTGTAAGTCATACACTCTCTTAAGAAAGAAAAACAAGTTTTATTTAATAAACATAAGGATGTTCAACATATGAAAATGTTTCGTTAAATTAAATTAAATTAAATTAAATTTAAAAAAATAGTTTATTAATTATAAAAGATGGAATATGGAAATATATATATATATATATATAATATATATATATATATATAAAGGTTTTTTAAAATAATTAAAAATAGTAGTATTGTGCATTATATATGTATGTACAATCATGTAATATTAATGTTATTATACAATTTATAATAGATTTACAAAATTTACAAAATTTATTTGATGATTTAGGTAAATGAAATAAAACATTTCATGATGTGTTGTATTATTCTAGTATTATCAATATTTACAATGATTTTGAGTTAGGTTCTTATTATTTACTTACTAAGTAGATAGTTTAAGTTTAGTATAGTTAACCAAGCTAGCATTATAGTTAACCAAGCTAGCATTTAATACATTGATTCTTGTAAAATTTGAAAAAGAATATTACATTTTGAGGTTAATATGATGACTAGTACATTTAGAGTTTTTGGTAGTGGAAGTAGGTAATTAAAAGGTTGATATAACTAATAAATTAATGAATGAATTGAAGGTTATTTTAATGAAAATTGGTCTCTCAAGCCCGGAGACGAGATACAACTAATACACATGTGCTTTTTAGACAAAGGTGTAAAAAAACATGAAGGATTGTCGAAAATGAAATACTCTATAGGATCTGAGATTTGTTAGAGAAAATACTAGTATTGCAATAGGCAATTTGGAAATTCAACCCAGATGGGAACAATTGTACACTTAAAGGTTATCATACCACTTTGAGCATACATGGGTATTGTGAGACATCCAAGAACCACACACAACAACCTTCACAACACGATTTTTCGCCTCGACAATGAACTAGAAAAATCATTTTTTCAAGTTCCAAGTCACCATGCATATCCATCCATATGGATGTAGAGCCTCTTTAATCTAGGGCCTAATAACAAATTCAGGGGGGGCATCTACTTACATAATATCCTAATAGGGTCTAATTCCTTAGATTAACACAAAAAACAATATACACATTAACCAAAATTTCATCAACAAGAATCTCAATACATCATGGTAGACTTTTGGAACAAATTTGTGACAAAGCTTCAATGGCACCATTAATGATATTTTTGTGAACTTAAACAAAAATTATTTGTGATGTTTCTAGAGTAATATGAAGTGCTAGAATGACCATTTTCCCCACTATACTCAAGAAAAACAAAAACCCACATGTTAAATCACAAACAATAAGGTTATCAAACATCAATGATATGTTTTAGTGATACTCAATCTTTCAAAATAACACAAGCATACTCACTTAAAATAATGATATGTTTTAGTAATACTCAATCTTTCAAAATAACATAAACATACTCACTTAAGATTAATGATATGTTTTAGTGACACTCTATCTTTCAAAATAGCATAAACATACTCACTTAAGGTTAATGATATCAAAACCCAAAAAAAACTAACCTATATGTTAGTAATCAAAACAAAAAAATATAAATCTTAATATCTTGTAAATTCTAATTTAATTAAATATCATCTCATTCATTAAACTTTATAGTAATGAAATACAAATTTACATTAAATTTAACAATCGTAAATGATAATATACTCTAGTTAGTAATCATCAATTCATATTATGAATAATTATAATAATTAATACTAAACTTAGATTTATAATTTTAAATATTAGTTTTTTAACTTTAAAATATAATTTTATTATTTAAATTTAAATTAATATATTAATAATAATAATTATTACTAGTTTATTTCATTTATTTAATATAATATAATAAATAAGAAAATTTATTTCTTATAAATATAGCTTTTCATACTTTTAGCCAAAAGGTCAACGTTAAGTGACCAGCACTTGCAATTAAGACATAGGAATTCACTCTTTAGAATTTAGGATTATTTCCCAACGTGCTATTAAGAGTATGTCGATGATTAGGAACTTCATAATTAAGGAATTCTATGTTTTTCCAACCTAACATCATGTTTAATTTGATAATTTAGATTTATATTCATAATTTGATTTCAGTAGACTTTATACGTTTAATAGTGTCTTGGTCGTTTACACATTTTTCTTGCAAATGGTTAGTATTGATAGTTAGTTTATTACCCAAAAAAATTACAT
>APFE030546531.1:0-11549 GCA_000404065.3 Pinus taeda
AGCAGGCACTCATCAGATTCACACTACTCTTTAGAAATGGCTACACTCTCCCCGGCAACGGCGCCAAAATGTGGAGCGATAAAAAGGTGTCTTTTAAACTCCTAATTACCTTCACATTAATTATCAACCCAGGAAGGACTTTTTATTTCAAGAGTGTACTCAGTCTGAGGCGGCTATTTACTCAAGAGTAATGTTTAGTAGTACGGCGTTCAGAGAACACAAGAGTAAAAGGATGTTAAACTATGACTAAATTGCTTCAAAAGGATAAAATCACACAAGGCAACTTATCAGTCAAGGGTGCGGAAGCGATAACCCATCCCTCTAGAAACTGATGGAAAGGAAATTAGAGCACAGACCATAGGTCTGGGAGCTAGGCAGCAATTGCTGAGGCTCACTACAGCCTTAGACCTTCTCTCACACAAAAGCAGCAAATACAAGTAAATGGAACGGCAGAAAGTAAAATAGAACAGCAAATAGGAAATGGAACAACAAGTCTAAAATGGAACGGCCGTAAATGGAACAGCAAGAAACTGAAATGTTCTAAACTAAATCATTCACACAAGCAACCATCAATTGAGGATACAGTAGCAATAACTCATTCCTCTGGATATTGATGCAATTAAAATCAAACATAAATAAGATCCACAATCTGAGAACTTAGGCAGCGATAGCCAATGTCCTTTACAGTTGTTGATCTCACACACAACACTAAATAACCAATTGGAAAGTGCAAAGAATTAAATCAATCGTATTACTACAACTTGATGAAAATGAAATGATTGTGCTAACTAAAAGAATGCTGAAAGGTAAGCTTAAATAATTGTAGAAAGTAAATGAATAACAACGCTAAGTATTAGAACTGAATAGCCAAACTTATATAACTATAATGAACAGAAAATTGTTAAATTACTGGAGTGATCAGCACATCTTTGAAGATGAAATGAACAGCGCAACAACATGCTGGCAAAAAGAAATGAGCTCTATTAAGAAGGAAATGAACAGCAACGCAATTTAGGTACAGTATATAAAACAGATCAGTTCATTCAGTCTGGAAATACCAAGCAGTAAAATTACATGATTACAATAAGTAGAAATAAAATCAAACCATCACACAATAAATATCATGAAATAATGGTACAGGAATGGCAAGTGAATCCACCGGGGTTGGGCCCTTAACCACCAGTGATCACTGCCGGTAGTGCTTCAGAAGATGCGAAGGAATAGTAACTCTGCTTATATATTGATCATCAAATCGAACAGCATTACATTGAGTTGTGTCTTCTCATCAGTGAGAGTCTGCAAATAAAATTACAGTTCAAAATAATACTCGTTCCATCTCTCTCAATTCCATCATTCGAATCCCAAAAAGTCCCTTTGAAGGCATCCCCCTCTCTGATCTCTGTTTTCATTTAAATAGAGAGATCATAGAGAAGTTACAATAAAGATAAGTACAACATGATTTCCTTTAAAAAATTGGATTGATTCTAACCAGTTGATCAACAAGAAAATATATTTCCTTTCATCTCTCAACAAAAGCAATAAGAATTTGGCTTTGCAGCTGAGATTTAGAGGACGACCGCAACAACAAATTTGAGAAAAGAGTGCTCAAAGAACCCTGCGTTTCTCTCAGTGCAAGCCAAATTTGGGCAAACTGTTCTTCTGCTAAAGTTACTTGGGTCCGTTCTGGACAAAACCCATGTTCCAGATTTTCCAAATTCTTCTTCATTTGCTCAGAATCTGAACCGCAAAACGGTCACTTCTTATTCCAGCGAATTTCTGAGTTGGCAGATTTAATGGTCAAATCTTCAATCTAGAAATTATCTTGGAGGTTAAAAATGGTAAATAATGTTACAACTAGTTTATTGAAACTATCATTGATAAAATCATTCATAATCATCAATTTATTAGAAATAAAGGAGAATAAATAATATTCATCCCTAAGATCATAAATCATTTATAAAATGGATTTAAATGATAAATTATAACAAATGATATGATGAAGAATAGTGGAAATGGGTGGGATAAGTGTTCAAAAGTGATAATAATAATGGCATATTAACGACTCAACACCAGTTTGTTTGAAACAAAATCAATTTCTATATGTTTGGAAGAGATCGATAAAAGTAAAACGACGAATCAGGCCACAAAGCCATAAGAAAGCCACCAAAAAAACCTTATGAATCTAATGAGAAGTAAGTCTAATTCCTACACCATATTTCTAAAATTGAAACCACATAGGCACTCGATGACATAGTTTCTTGAGTCATTATAACATCCAGGATGTGGTCTCAAATGAGCCACTTTAGAGTCATTTTTTTGGGGTTGGCCCTAAACACCCTAATATTCAGAGACAAGACCTTCATTTTCCTTCATGGGAGGGGCCTTTTATCTAAGAAACTTGGATATTATGGTATTTTTTCCACTTAGAATGTCTTCCCTAACCTTAGATTAGGCCTTAGAAAGCAAGAATTTGTGATTGTCATCACTGATAGAAGGAGCATCCATGGCTAGACCACCAGATGCTGAAACATATTCATGTGTCAAGGAAGATGAATAGAGAGCATTTCACTTAACATGGAGGTCAATAGAAACGTAGAGCTCGTATGAGGAACGAATGACCTTATAATCTGCAGAAGGAGGTTTCCCACAAGAGTTGGATGAAGAGTTGGAACCATAAGGAAAAATCAGATTTGGAAAGACATCATTCTCCTTGACATAAGGCAACATTTTATAGAGGGAGAGACCTTGAATAGAAGGCACTGGAGACGTTGTTATCAGGGACATAACTTTGGAAAATTTCCCAAGTATATTACCATCATGAAGAATTTTATCATTACTTTTTATAGGAAAAAATGAGGCGGGCTAAAACCACTTACCTAAGGAGGGGGGATGATCGTCGTCAGTGTATTCGAGTTTGGAATCTAGAGGATCCTTCTCCCTCAGTCCTAAGGCCTTAATCTACATGTTCAAAAGTTCCCTAATATAAAAAAATTTAGATGATTAGAATTTTTCTTTCGTGTGCAATTAGAGACGAGGTGACCTACCTCATGGAAAGGAAAACAATGAAAGAGAAACTTCCAATAATCAATCTTTTGATTCCATGCAACCTCATTGAATACCAATTCAATATCCTCTAGGAAACCTTCGCTAGGGTTGATCTCCACTCACTTCCATGCCACTCATCCATCTTGCTTTGAAAGGAAAACTTCCTCCCAACAAACAAATTGGCCAATATGATTTCCTATTTTTTTCCAACACTGTTTTTTTTTAGATTGGTGTTGACAAATATGGGAGGAGGGCCCATTTTTTTTTTCATTCACATGGGGCTAAGCGAAGCGTCGAAATCCATATTCCACTTTTGAAGCATCAAACTAGATTTTCACCAACATTAGTCGGAGGATAGGAGAGTCCTCACTTCATCTACTTTATTGACGATACCACATAATTAAGCTTTAGGAAATATGTGGAATTGCAGAAAAGATTGATAATAAGAACCCAATTGGAATCAATCCAATGTGGTAGAGAAGAAGGTTTAACCACCTTCCTAGCAAACCGACCAATTAGATCTCTATACATAAGTTTTAGAATGTATCAAAGGGGAATATCATCCTCTATTACCATTTAAATATTTGAATTTTGTTGCTTTATAGGCTGTCACATGATGCTTATTGTGATTAGGGCTTGTTGTATCCAGAGACGAAGCATGCTTAGCAAAAGGAATCAGGCCTGGAACCTCCAAATGTTGTGCATTATCTAGATGATTTGATGACAAATTAAATAATCCTTGAGGACAGTGAGACACTTCCACTATCATGTGAATGGGAGGTGAAACCAATGGGCGATCCTTTATAAGAATAAATCTTCATGGGATGGGTATGCATGCCCACTTTAAGGGTTATACTCGCCATAGTAAAGTAGTTCATCATCCACAATAAACTCGAGAAGAAAAATGCCAACGAACACTTAAGCTGCGATGAGTGACATGGAAATTGGAAAGTAAAATATGCGAGAATCCGACAATAAAAAAATAGAACCCAAAAAAAGAAAGAAACTCCCCGCTCCCAAGAAACACATATCACAAGAAGACCTCTAAGTGTTTTATCAATATTAACAACTTATTGTTCATGGTATGCCACTTTTTTTCGTTGCTAGTATTACACATCATATTTAGTCCACATATATCAAATATTTATATAGTCATTTTTCTTATTTTTTAATTATTTTAATTTTAGTAAATATTTTATAAATTAAATAGGTTAAAATGAATTTAAACTAATTTAATCATTTACATTGTAAAAGGTTTTTATTTTAATATTTAAAATAATCAAATAATTTGAATAACAATTTTATTTTAATATTTTTCAATAAATTTATAATTATATTATAATTTATTCATATTCTAAAAATAAAATTTATTATTATTTTTATAGTGTAACACATTTTTATTTTAATATTAAATATTTTAGTATAATCTTATTTAAAATTTATAAAGCATCATAATATCCATGGAGAAATAATATATATATATATATATATATAATATATATATATATTATATATATATATATATATATATATTAATATTATGAACTTTTTTTTTTTTAATTTAATAAAAAAATATAAACATACTTAATAATTAAATTTTATAATTATTTATATTCAAGTAAAATTAATAAATAAATATCTAAACTTAAATTATTTGTTTTAATTAAAATTAATTAAAACGAGATATATAAAACTTATAAAATTAATACATTAGATTTTAAAAAAACATATTTTTAAAATTTAATTTGTAAATACTTTAAAATAAAATAAAAGAGTATTACTTATTATATTTTTTTTAAAATTAAATATATGAAATTTAATTATTTATTTTAATAAATTAGATTTTAAAAAATGGAGAGCGGGCTTTCGCATTCAAAATCAAAATTCAAATTCAAATTAATATGCCAATTAAATGCGTATGTTGTATATACCATACGCCAATTAAATGCATACGTTGTATATCCTGTATGGTATGGCAAGAGCTAACCAGCCTGCCATAGGGCATTAAATGACTGGTTAACTGCATGCCTTTTAACTTTATAACACACTCCATTATTTTTCATTTATCTCGTTATGTGCGCGGATGTGTTATAAAGTTAAAGGGCATGCAGCTAACCAGTCATTTAATTCCCTATGGCAGGCTGGTTAGCTCTTGTCGTATGGTATATGCCAGCATTCCTACGGACTGGTGGTGACGGTGGCGATCAAGACGAAGGCGGCACAAAATTCCTATGGCATAGGAATCTTATATATGTCCATGTATGTATGTGCAGTTGTCAGGGCATCCAGATGAACGGCCAGGCATGTCCCGTCAAGCTCTTAGAGGGCATTCAATACCCAATAGCATGGGATTTATTGTTTGCCGGCTCTCAACCCAAGTACTATCGAGAATTCATTGACCCCATTGTCTATCTGTATCTAAAAGCTTGTCGTCCTTTGATTGGGGCAAACAATAAATCCCATGCTATTGGGTATTGAATGCCTTCTAAGAGACAAATATTTAATGCACTCTAAGAGCTTGACGGGACAGCCCTGGTCGTTCTCCCAGATACATACATGGACAATGTAAGATTCCTACGATGCAACAGCTATAAGAATTTCGAGCCACCTCCGCCTCCGCCTTGATCGCCACCGCCACCACCATTCCATAAGAACGCTGGCATATACAATACATACGATACAGGATATACAACTTAATATATAGGATATACAACGTACGCATTTAATTGGCATATTAGTTTGAATTTGAATTTTGAGTTTGAACGCGAAAGCCCACTCTCAAAATTTTAATTTCTATAACTGTGACCACCTGGAGGGTGCAGCAAAAGGCTGCCCGTCCTGCTCTCTGGAGGGTGCAACGAAATGCGGTCTGGTGGTGTCTGTGGCGATCATGGCGAAGGTGATGCCAAAATCTCAAATCCTCAACGTGGTGGTAGCACTGCTTTTGAGATACTGGGGACTTCTCTGCAACAGTTGCACGAAGACGCTGAGGTGCAACAAGATATACAGCGACTATTCTAGCAAGGGGGAGAGCAACTTCTTATGTGATGGTAGTTACGAGCCCTACCTATGGATACACAATTCCTCTCATGCTGCTAAATATTTCATCTCACCCACGGCAACCAAACAACGATACATTAGTTTAGATAACCTTCGTGAATGCCTTGAGATGAAGATTTATCTGGATGGAGGGAATGGTAGTTTCTCTATACTCAAGATGCCCAGAATCCGCTGAGGTTCTCTTTAAGTTTAACTATTGAGGTCAGAATATATATCTATATACGCAGTGCAATATATTTTCATCGAACTTTTTCTTTGTTTAAATTTGTTGAGTTTGTTTCTTCTCAGCAACTTTGCGCAGTTACTTCCTACAGAGATCACACATTTTCATTTATTATGTCTTCTGTCTTGTGTGTTTGCAGGTTTACATTTACAGGTAATGGCACATACAGCGTACTACTAGTAATTTTATTGTGAATACCATTTATTTTCTTCTCTGCCATAGAGGTTTACAATGGCATAGTCTCGATTATGCTAGATAAGTTTACACTGCATAGTCTCGGTTTCAGAGGAAAAATTTAATCATTGCTTTGGAAAAACTGCTGAGCATACTGGAGATTTCTACATATTTTTTCAAACATAAGAGAGAGAAAATACAGAGATCGAGAAACCACTGCTATAGATCTTTAAAAGAAACTCTGGCGAAATGCGAAATTGTTTTTCTTTTTTTAAATGATGTCTGCTTAAACTTTTACAGGTTCATGGGTCCATAAGATGTCTAAGTTGGACCATTTGCATGATTTTTAAAGTTTGGGTACTCCTGTTTTAATATATTCTGGAAATAGAATTGTTACACCGACGGTGTTTCTTTTGAATCAAATAATCACCGACCATCGTCTACCTTTTCCTTTTGCACCGTTCGTTAGAGCGAACACCTGTCACTACGTTTGTTTTGCACCGTTTGTTCGAGCAAGCAGCGATCAAGGCATGCTGCCCGCTGTTAGTTCGAGAGAACAACTGTTACTATTGTTTTCCACCATTGGTTCCCACTTGTCCAGCGGATGTATCACTCGATGGACAAGTGTGAAGGCATGTTGCACACTGGCCATTCTCCGTCTCCCGCTTGTCCAACTGACATATCACTTGACGAAACGGTGTCCAATCAATGGTTTACTCACCATGTTTATCTTAAATAGTTTGGAAATATAAATGAGCTTTATGGAACCTCAACGCAATAATATTAGATTTGGTATTTATTATTGTTATTTATTTATTAGTTATTATGTTATTTTCTTGAAGTGGTCGATTTGATGTTTTGATACATATTTGTAATATGTTATAAGAAATACAATCATTCATCTAAATTCAAATATTTAACGGGATGGATATTTGGCAAGTAAAATTTATAAATAAGGATTTAGGGAAAGTATTAGTTATGAAGATATTATAAAGATACTTAAACAAGGTTTTGTTGGGTAGAAAGAAAATAGTAGTGTGTACTTTTTATTAAAGCAAATAAAAAATATGACAGGGTCTTAATACATTGAAAAGGGACGTTGAAATTTATGTTTATTAAAGAATTTTAGTATCTCTCTGTAAATTTATATGAAGAGATCAAAGTTAATTAATAAAATTTAAGATTGAATTTTGTTACATGAAAATGATAGATTTAAGATTGGATTTTGTTACATGAAAATGATTCTTGTTTATTTGGCAAGAGATTTATCAATAAATAATGGTGAAACTAGTAAGACACATAGCAATACTTTAACATAAAAAACTTCGCATGAAGATGGAAATACTCCAACATAAAAATAAAAGTTATAAAAAACTATGAAAGGAAATATGTTATTTAAAGCATATAGCGTAGTGAATTATAAATGAAGGAATTCAACTATATTTAGATATCAACTATATTTGTAGGTTGAATTAAATTTGATATGCAATAGAAAAATTGGAGTGATATAATAGAAGGTTGGTGGGCCCATAACCCATAGTTTCCATTAAAGAAATTGGCTTTTATACATTTAGTTGCAATGTATACTTTGTTAAATAATGTATACTTTGCTATAGATTTTTTTACTTATTAATTATGTGTATCTACCAAGTGAGCTTATAATGAGAACCACTTACTAGCATGGCTTATAAAGGCATTAACATATAGGCACTAACATTTGGTGCAAGACAAGTGTTATAGATGCCCTGAAAAGGGTTTAAAAAAAATGAAAACAATCAAATTAAAGCCATACTTAAAATTTAAATACTTTGGTCCACAAGAAATAGAGTAGTTAGTTATAAAGGTTAAGGTTATTGTTAAGAAATTCCTTGTGTGAGAGAGAATGTGTTCCAAGTGCAGACAAACCATTGTGAAATGTTTCATCAAATATTATGGAATTTTCTTATAAAATGTATTTCTCGTGAACATTATTTTTGTAATCACACCTTTTGTGCAAAATCTTGTTGCAAGAGTTCCAATCCCCGAATGAAGGCATCCCAAAAAAGCAAAAACATTACAAGACATATTTTACTAAAACACAAAGCATTCATAGTGAAATTAGAAAACAAAATCATATGACTACTTGTACATTAGGGGAATTACGCCTACGATGAATCTGAGTCCTAGCAAGTGATGAAATGTGGGAATGACATGACTACCATGCTGAGAAACTCTTGTGTTCGCCAAAGTCCTGCGAATTCTACTCTCCTCTCAAACTTGTTTAGTATATGAGTTTCTGGAAATTACTTAGATATATTAGCTTCTGGAAATCTTGATTCTAGTATTATAAAATACATACTTGCAAATTTGTTGTATAAATCGTCCAATATCAATATTAGTCTCTCGAAATCCTGTCGTATACCTCGTCCAATATCAATATCAGTCTCTCGAAATCCTGTTGTATACCTCGTCCAATATCAATATCAGTATCTTGAAATCCTGATTATTAGTATCAGTTTCGACATCAGTTTCTGGAAATCTTGATTTTAATTTTATGAAATACATAATCACAAAATTGTTGGATGCCTCAATCAATATCAGCATCGGTTTTTAGATGTCTCAATCAATATCAACATCCACTTTCCATTTTGTAGGTTTTTCTTCGCTTGCCTATCATATATTCAATGAACGAATATATAGAGGAAAACAATTCGTCTATCTTTTTTTTCCTAGCCTTGAGAATTTTTTTTCCCACTCCATTTGATATAGGAAAAAATAGTATATGAATTTTTTCCCAAATTTTCCATTCCTTCGGTGTATCTTTGCACTTTTAGGGGCAATTGCTAGTTATATATCTATATATGTTTTGGTCGTAATGGTTGTGAGGAGGTTATATTTGATTTTAATTTTTTTAATGGTTATTTTAAAAATTTGAATGTAAATTTTTTTAATTGAAATGTAATTTTAAAATTATAATAAAAATAATAGAATTAAATATTAAAAACATTTTATTGAATAAGTTTTTTCAATTTTATATTTTAAAATAATTTTTATTAAATGTATTGGAATTTTTTGGTTGGAATTTGGGTAAATAATTCTATTTTATTTTTGTGAAATTTTGATTATTTGTTATTTAAAATTTATTTTTACTATAAAAATTTAGCATTTTAACAACTTTAGTACATTTTGATTGGAAACCATTTACAAATCAATATTATGATTCAAACAAATTTAATTAACTTTAAAATATTAATTTTAAAATTTTAGTAATTTTTAATCCATTTAAATGTATGAACAACTACTAAATAAAGAGAATTTTTTTAAATGAATTTTAAAGAGGATGTTTATTGATTTAAAAAAAAAATAATACATAGCCAATTTGCGATTGAAAATTTTAAAAACCAAGAGTCAAACGATAAATCAAATGCACAAAATTCTATTAAAAGCAGGTCCCAAGTAAATAAGCAAACTGAAAAACATATGATCAAGCATATATTAAGAAAATTCAAGTAGATATTCTTCATCAGAACATTAAAATTCCTAAATGGACACTATGGTTCATATGGATTCTACAACATAGAACCATCACAAATAAATTACTGGAACATGGATTCCATGTTCCACATTTGAATATCCTTTAAACCATCACAGAAATCTCCTAGCTGGATTCTAGGAGATTTGCTAATTAATATTTTCTTTATTTTCTTTACTCTCACTTTTTTTTTAAATAGGTAGGCATCATTTTTCTCTCTAGACTATATATCTTGATCATGTATCTTTAACTTTTACATAAAATATGTCATTCTACTTCTAGTCACTCACTCAAATCAGAATTTAATATTTTCTACCTAATCTTTTTAGACAAAAACTATCTTCAGAAAAAGATCATGTATCTTTAACTTTATGTAAAATATATCATTCTACTTCTAGTCACTCACCCAAATCAGAATTTATTATTTTCTATCTAATCTTTCTAGACAAAAACGATCTTCAAAAAAAAAAAATGTAGAGAAAACTACATAGTTGTGGCTAAATCATGAAAAAAACACAAAGTGGCTAAACAATATTTATGCTCTCAAAACCATGACGAGATCCATTGAAAAATGCAGAGAAATATATCTTCATGGGTGACTTGTTGCATATTTCTACACAGAATCTGCTATATAATTATGTTCCCTATAGATATGAGAAAATGACAAATTGAATTTTTTTAACATTGATCTTATCCAATGCATCTAGTTTATGAGCATTAGTAGTCCAAATGTTGATGTCTTTATTATCCAATCTATAATCACTTTGAAATCTCTGAAAATGTCCATAGAAGCAATTCCAAGTCACCTTGCACAAAATAAAACCGCCAAAAAAAACTAAAAACTCAACTCTAATATAGAATCAATTCCAAGTCACCTTGCACAAAATAAAACCACCAAAAAACTAAAAAATCTACTCTATTATTCTTGTTCTAACACCATTCTTCCAAGAGATAAAAATCTCCAGGCTTCAAAACAACATAAACTTCGCTACCACATTCTGCCCCATCAAAAAAACCTAGTAATTTTTTTTCCACATATCCTCCAACTAGTAAACCCTTGTAGAAAATTTCTTGGTTTTCTTCCTAATCTACATATAAAAACTTGTTATATTCAAGCAAGTGTATCTTACATCTACGCTATCGCTTCCAAAATATATGCATTTAGGCTTCTCCAAATACCCATAGTGTAAAAAATAGAGTCCTATAATCTCATTTATAAATTTTACAAATTACACCATTAAAATAAATAAATAAATAAAAATTTTCTTTCTAAATTAAAAAAAAAAAATACAAAAATATAGCCAATGTTTTTAATAATATCTTTACTACCACTATGATTCATAAATGAACTATGGTGTACTTTCATCCATTAATGTCACGCTAAGCCCATTTTGGTGACACAAGTACAATTTTAATTAGTTATTCATTTCATAAACATATGGACCAATTAAAGTATAGTGCTTCATCATTGCTTTAGTGGGGAGAGTTCTACGTTGTGACCGGCTACGTGCGCTCAAATCCCATCAGCCATGCTAT
>APFE030546532.1:0-17338 GCA_000404065.3 Pinus taeda
GGCCATCTATTCGTAATTTTTTAGCAAACTAAACTGGTAAAAGTGGCTACAGAAGCAATTCACAAGACAATGGAAGAATTGAGAGATAAACCTGAAGAAGCCAACCAATTGATAGCATTCTTGAACAGCAAGAACAGGTATCAACTGGATGAAATGGGCATAGAAGATAGAATAGGAACCATCATAGAAATCATGAAGATTCTCACCAAGAGGAACCCTATGCTCAGTCTTGAGAAAAAATGCCAGAGCATCCAAGTTGACATTGATAGATTTATGACAAAGTTTGGTATTTTAAGAGAAAAAGGACTTCCCAGTCCTATGGTAATACATGAAAAACTGATGACCCAAGATGATTATGTTGAAAGACTAAACAAGTTGGCCAACAGCCAAGCTAGTACTTCAGGGGTAAAAGCTCTTCCCACTGGAAAGGTATTATATGATAATCTAGAAAATTTCTTTTTCCTAGAGCATGAGGTAAAGCACTTGTTCGTCAATAGGCCAAATTTTCCCAAGTATACAAAAGTTGATGAGATATATAGAAAGATGATAAGGATGAAATTACCTAAAAGTGAATGGTGGATGAAACTAACAGATTTACTATAAAGTTATTGTAGTAAATCTATATGGTAGCCAGGTAAAACAGGTAAAATAGAGTCAAAGTGTAGCAGATAAAGAGTATCAGTTGGTGGAAGACATAAAGTGATTTCAGCACATAAGTTTCAATCAACTGAAAGAGCCAAATCCGAATTACAACAACCATCACAGTCACAATAAAAGGGATAGCAAGAAGATAGTTCTCAATCTATCTCTATCTTCATGCTTGAAGATATTTTTGGTTTCCTAGAATAATTCTCATATTGTTATGAGATATTTTGTAACATTTTTTGTATAAATACTTCACAAATTGAAGTAACTAGTGTGGATTAAAATACATTTCTATAGACATTATATATCGAGCTAAGGAGCTACTGTGTTCAAGACTGGACTGGTTTTGTTGGGTCATGAAATAAAGCTAAAGACGTTTCACTGGATTCTTGTGCACAGTTGGATCCAAATAAGTATTATCTCTTCTTGTTTAATTATTGTTTTCTCGTCATGTTATAAATATTCACATGTTTTCTCTATGAAATCTGAATAGTAAACAAGGAATGATATATCATAATTAGCTTAAATTCTCTCTGTTTTAACTGTTTACTTTCTCTATGTTTTCTGCTAAACTATCTTGGTCTGGGAATTCTTAGTTGCTCCCTTACATCCATAGTTTCCCCCCCTTTGGTCCATAGTAAAGGATTCTTAGTTTCCCTTTGCTACCAATCATCCTTCTTTTCATCATCTTAATCCCGGTTTAAGGATTCTTCATTGCCCTTTACCCTGGTTAGGATTACCTCATCCATTTGAACCTGTAAATTTGATTTTTCATGTGCTAGCCTGCCCTATGAACTCTTACTTTAGTAATTGATCTGATCCAGTTAAGCCACTCTTTGATTGACTCCATATCCCAATGGCCTAAATACCTGTTCTACCCATCTATTTTCTTAAGTCCACCACCCAATCAAACCAAAACATTATGAGCACTAAGAACTAGCCTGAAATCCTACCCAAAACAGAGTTAAATTATAAAGAGAGAGCCCTCTCTGGACTTAGGTTGGCTAGACCCTGAGTCTAAAAGATTAGGTTTGTGGTTACCTCGAATTATTCCTTCTTTTATAACTTCTAGGGAAGACTTCTGAGTGATAACAATACCAAATTTGACTCATCCACCCAACCAAGTGGGGATATACCAATTGTTTATACATGACTGAAATATAGCAATTATTACATCATCCTTCCCATGCATAGTGGGGGTACAAATTACATCATATGACCAAAAAGGACTCATTAAAATACTACGATAGACAGAGACATATTATTACATCATGGGTCTTTATATGACCTTTACATCAAAGATATACATGGCATTTATAACAGAGACCAAATATCTAAACAAGACCATGATAGTCATCAGCAACTATCATACACCATGTATGATTTGCACCATAAGCATCTACCAACAGCATCCAAACTAGCAACATGTATATGTCCATCATTAGTTCCCAAGATATGACAATGTAATTATCTTCAACATGTGACAAAGTATGATGCATATAGATATCAACTCATCCTCTTGATCTCATCAAGATCAACTTGCTCCATTTCCTTAGTAGAAAGAGCCTTATCATGACCTTCCATGAATCAACTAAGCATATGTCATATCTCCAAGTAGTAACACAAAAACATATCATATGTATGTGAAAACACCATAGTCATTATCTGTGATCATAGCATCACCATCAAGAACTGCATGATATTTCCACAAGAACCCTCAATATATCAACGATGTATCATCGCTAGGAAACATCTGACATTTGATAAGCATCAACCACAATAATCAACATATGTGAGTATCAACCTATCATCATAAGGTAAGAAGTCATCATCATTATGTGACTAAGTAAGCTATGTCTCTGAATATCCATGCCTTCAAATACTTATGTCTTCATGAGACCTGCAATAACACCATTCTCTTGGCCAACCAACAATATTTGTTAATATGAAACTTAAGTAATCATCCATGTATCCAACATAATGTGTATCCATCAACTATGTATCTAGCAAACCACGAGCTCATGGTCATTTGTCAATCTTTCTTGATACCATCAACAGCAACAATCCTCAACCACATGAGTGCCAAGAACTATAGGAATCTTGCATCATAATTGCACCATATGAACTTTATGCATCTTTGAAGGCATGATGACACCAGCATAAAAGAAATGAGTGGCTTATCATCAAATAATGAAGTTGTGTAATAAATATTTATACTTCTCCTTATCCTTATGAAGACCACTATGTAAGAAACATATATGTATTGTATGCATCATCAAAAAGTCATCCACAATCATCCATAAATATGATCTGAATAACAACTGTGTAACCCCAAGAAATACAAGTATCATCTAATATTTCATCATGGGAAATCCATAACTATAACATACCATGATGTATCATTTAAACACTTTAGCCACATAAGCATCATCATCATTGATAAGAATCATTAGGTACCAAAGACTTCTAAAAAGAATGCCAACAATGCATTATTAGAAGCATAGCATATTCTCCCCCTGAACCTGTGCCACCTGTTCACTGTCAAATATGATCATTGCATATATCATTAAGAAATATCAAGGCATCATCGTGAATCAGATATACATCAAGTCATCAACAACTTATGAGGATCAAAAGCACTTCTAAATAACATCCACGTATTGTAGACATCAATCATCAAGACATAAAAGATAATTGATAATTGTCTGAACCATATCAAATCATTTTTTTGAGTCTATGCCACTGCTTCTTCATCAAACCAACATATACGCGATTGTGCAACTTCGAACTCGTGTATATACGCGACTTGTCTTCATGAAACTTGTGTATGAGATTTAGAACACTGAAGTTTCACACTTTCAACTCCCCCTGAGTCTGTTATGTCTGTACATTGTGCTATGCCACATCTTTCTGACTGTACTTCCTTCTTCTTCCATATCTTCGAGTGTGATGATGTTTTCTCCTTTTGGTATGGTGCCCGAAATTTTCTCCTACATTCCTTTGCTATATGTCTAAACTTGTTACATGCATAACATATTACATGTTTCATATTCCTTCTATATCAATCAATGACCTTGTGACCAAACATATTGCAAGAGAAACAATACCCCTTAAAGTACCTCAAAGTTGATGATCTTTCTGTGTGACGGTCTTGAACCATTCTACTTCTGCATCTCGCTGCAACAATTATGACATATAAAACATTCAACATTATTCATCGGAGGAAATAACCAACTCTCACTTCCATAGTTACGAGTAAAATATTTTCTTTAAAGAATTTCTTTCCTTGGTTGTTGATGGGGTTGACCTCTCATCTCTTTGTTGAGCATTTTGGATTTTGCATTAGAGTTCCTTGTCTCATCTTGTGAGCTAGATTCACCTTCAACAGATTCATGAAAGCCAAGACCAGTTTTGATGGTAGGAGACCTTTGACTACTAAGAATATTATCCAAAATATTAGTACTCTCTTGAAATCATAACAATTTATCCTTTTCTTCTAATTCACATTTTAAGGTATTTACCTCAACCTCGTATTTCTCTTCCTTTCCCAGATATTACTTCTTCAAGATTTCTTCAACCTTTTTTCCTTCTTCCATTTGTTGCCTTAATTTGAGAATCTCATTTTCTTGTTCTTCATCTGCTTGAGGTAGTTCTTCATTCTGCTTATTTTCAAGATCTTCTTTTAGAGAGAGGATCTTAGCTTCAAGACTTTCATAGTAACTAGATATATCTTTAAGTCTCTTGATTGTTGTACTCTTTTCATTTCCTTCATTTCTTAATGATGTCACTTCATCCGGCAACTTTTGACATTGATCTTCCTTTTCCTTATACTGCTTCATTACCTTGTTTCCTTCCTCCAGCTGAGCTTTTAATCTGGTAACTTCTTCTTTGAAGGCACACTCCCTTTTGTTAAATAGATCTTGTTGATCTCTAATTTTATCTGTGAGTCTTTTAACTTATGCCTCTATGTTTATTTCATGATCACTTCCAATATCTTCAATATTGCATGAACAAAGAAAAGTATCACTAGAAGACCAAAAATTTGTACTTGATACTTCATTTGCTTGTTCATATTCAATCTGAGGTGATTCTGAATATGAATACTTGCTTCCACCTAATGGCCAATTGTCTCTCATGCTATCACTTTTCCTTTGATATGTCTTCTTCTTCTTCTTAGGCGCTTTCTTCTTTAGCTTATTTCCCACTTTTTCCATGAATCTCCTTCAAGCGCTCAAGCTTCTTCCAAAGGACCCACTCTAATACCAATTGTTGGAAATAATACTAAGAGGGTGGGTGAATCAGTATTATCAAAACTATAACTTTTTTATTTCCATAGTTAGAATTATATACACTACTTCATTGAAGGTAACTCGTGTGTACCTGCAACTGTATTTAAGGCAACCAGCGTATATTTAACAAACTTATGATTCAGTTAATTCATCATATGTCGATCTTTAATCAATGCATGAGTACTTCATTAACCATATAAATAGTAACCATGTGCAGTAATAACAGAACAAACCATCACACATAAGAAACACGCATGAATACCAAGGTTTAAGGTGAAAACCCAATGCGGGACAAAAACCACCTGTTGTTGTCTTCTTTTAATATAAGAAAAAATTGTTTACAATAATGTACTAATGCAAACTCACACCAATACGCAGGTACCCACCTGCAGAAGGCTACAACTTTCTCTCGTTCTCTAGCTTCTACTGGAATGGAGCTACAACCACCTACCTCTTGTACTAGCTGATCTGTTTATTAGTACGTAGGCACCAACCTACAAAAGGCTCCAACCTTCACTCATTTTCCAGTTGCTACTGGAAGGGAGCTCCAACCCCCTGTCTCTTGTACTAGCTGATCCATTTACTAATACGTAGGCGCCAGCCTACAGAAGGCTACGACCTTCTCTCTTCCTCCATGGACCACGTTTCATAAATTTTCATACTTGATACTCCTAGTACACATTACTACAATATGAAGGCCACGTTTCATCAAATTTTCATACTAGACCCATTAGTAACATTGAAGCTCAAAATAAATAACCATCAAATACATCTAAATCAACCAATCACTAAAACCAAATCATCAATCTCTGATATAACTGAAACAATCAATCACTAAAACCTATGAACCTCTGACACAACTGAATTGACCATTCATTCAAACTTAATCAAATTCAACCAATCAACTTGAACATATAGATCACTATAACCAGTACACAGATCTGAACCCAGAACATTGTATCAACAACCAAAACTAACTGTAACCTTAAAAGGCATGTGTAAAAATGTGTACGCTCCTTCAATGAAGCAAACCTACATGTATACGTTGCTTCCATTTGCACAACCTACGTACAGTTTTAAGGATACTGAATCATAAAACCTCTAAACCACAAATTGTACCAATCAGTGACATTCTGAAGATCTATTGTCATATTACAAAGTTCTAAACATATAGCAACAAGGATCACCCTTCTTTCTCAATCAATCAATCAATTAGACTCAATTTCCTTATTCATTCAGTTCTACTTTTAGATCTAAGAAGACATCATTGACACACAATAGTAAAACAGCAACGCTAATCTGATAAATCAGCCATCCCTGAACATCGAGCTTTTATTTTGCATATTCTACTTGGAAGCGCTGAACCAGCATGCATACGCAACTTCATCAAAGTGAACCAGCATATAGATATGAAAATACTTATAACTTCGTTGTAATTCCAGACTTCAGACATACCCAAATCATTAATTATAAAGGATAAAATGTGCGTTAGAAATCAGATCTAGCCTATCCATTATCAAATCTCATAATGATAACTCATTGTGATCTTGATCCATCATTATATCCCATCCATCATCAAACATTCAGGTGCATACTTAGTTCAGATCAAGCAAAGCATCAAAAACCCATAACATGCATATTTGCTTTTGATCTGACACTTCATAAGATATTCATTACTTGTGCACTTAGCCCTTTGATCTTCTCCTCCTTATATACTTAGATCCTTTGTCAATACCTCGAACCAAAACCACTTAGGACCAATACCTTGGACCAAATACCTCGGACCAAAACCTTGGTTTTCCAACATGTACATGCATTTCTTCCTATGGGATTGTGTGTATATGTATACGCTCTTTTTGTTCTATGGACCAGCGTGTATACGTTGTTTTTACTAAGTGGACTTGCGTATACTTTTTAAACTGCTTTACATCAACCTTTTCCATTACCTTCTTTATTCTGATCAATAGACCTTAGTTCCATCTTCCTGTTCTTTTGTACCAATGCCCTGTTACCTCTAAATAGACCTGTTACACTGTAATTTGACATATTACTTCTAGAATGATTCCTTTGAATTTCCATGCATTCTGTCACATCTGATATCTCTCCTATAGATTCATCTAGTTACCATATACAAGTGAGTTGTTATGGTACAAGTGGGTTGCTATCAAGTACAACACATGCATCATTATGCCAACATGTACTTCAAGGTCTTTGCTACTTGTCTCTATCGGGATCTTTCTCCTATGCCTCCTAGGAGTAGATATGAAGGATGCTCCTTCTCAGCCATGATAGCATTGTGTTGCTTTTTGGATCTAGTTCTTGGATAGGGAGGTGAATTCATTATGCTTCTGGTTTCTTGAACTAGTTAATATTGCTCTTCTATGGCCTATTTTTCATGATGATTTTGGACTAAAAATTCTTTCCAAACTATACCCTTAGCTCTCACTTGATATTATACAAGAATTTTTATAAGTCCTTGGTGATATATTTGGGCATCTTTTGGTTTAGTTTCATTTTTCACAGTCTCTATCATCTTAATCGGATTCTTGAAGAAGAAATACGGCAGGTTAATTTTCACTTCTCCTTTGATGTGTTGGAGTAGTTTTACATGGTAAATATGCACTACACTATGGCCTCTATCACATGTGAAAAACTTCTGAATGATTAAGACTAATTCTCCCCAAGGCTCATTGAACCATTCCCTAGGTATGCCTTTGGTTCTATCAAAGGTTCCTTTCATGTTCTTCTCTAAAAAGAAAGTCCATGCTTTTTATTTGAAGTGTAAACCCTTATGATAGTGTTCTCCTGTTAATGGTAGATCTAATGCGTGAGAGATGAATTTTGGAGTCAATGGAATATCTAAGTTTCCCACCATAGTTTGGTCTTGGGCATAATCGTTTATAAATTCCCTCGTTATTCTTTCACTATTTCCATTAAACTTCTGAAGAAAACCTATAAGTCCAACTTGATAAAGTTTCTCTACTGTTTCTTTCTCCCACTTCTCAATCTGGAATTTTGGTTCTATTCTTGTAGCCATTTGTTCTTAAAACCAATTTATATAACCCTCTACTATCATCATTCTCATTTTGAAAATGAAGATAAAAATTATGCATGCATACATATCTTTCTTAATTCATTCATGCATTGTAGTAATAGAGCTTACCTCCTTTCTAATACTCTTTAAAAATAATGAAATTATCCTTATTCAATCTCTGTTTTGCTACAAAAACGAGTCAATGTTCTTTAAAACATTATTCTCTATAGATGAAAACCATTAAAAAAAAAAACATCGTGATCATGTTTTTCTTGCTCCTTGATTCACAAACCAATCTATGTTTTTGCCCAATTCATCCAAATTATTGCTCCGTTTCAACAATCCTTACTATGCATGTGAATAAAATGATCTTGCCATACAAATCATTCATGAATTATATCCACTGTATATATAAAAATAGGAAAATAAATCGTGTTTTCAAAACCAAAATCGAAATTATGTTTTGATGTAGACTACTGTGTAAAAAAAAAAAATTTAAAATTATGCCACAGTTCTTCCTGCCTTTCAATTTCATATATGAATCTTCCCTTATATTTGACAAATTCATTACACAACAACTGAAGTGGTTTTTAAACTCATTGTTTGTGAAATCAAACAACAAATAGTTCATTGTCTCTTTCATTATGAAACACTCTATTTCAACAAACAAAACTTGGCGATTTCGTGGTTGACTATGGAAGATCTGATTTTATTTACCTGCTTTTGGTAAAATTCTGAGATTTTCTCTGAGTCATGGCCTTATTTCCCTACGTTTCATAACGTTATTGTCGTTAAACTCCAATCAAAATCCTTATGTATCTATTGGTGGCAGAGTTTAAGTGAACGATGGCAGCGACAAGTTTTAAACAGTGGCATAGGCACTAATTTATAACTTGAAGTTAACTCATGTTCTCATCAGCATCCCGAGATTTGATTACCTAAATATTCGTTGCATTTATGAGAAAAATCAGGGTTTTTCTCTTACCTCCTTACTTCACGAGATTTCTGCACTTAGGTGGTGTGTTCTTGTTACACAACTGCCAGATCTCTTCGCTTAACTCCCAGTCAACTCTACTTGCTCCTCTTATCTCTTCGTTCCTCTTTTGCTATATTTCATGCTTGCTTTTCTCCATTTGCTTTCCTCTGTTCTTTTGACAAACTTCCTACACTTTTCTCCGTTAATTCGTTATTCACAGGATATGTTGAAGGCGTGCCAATAACTTACACGACATTCAACTTCCTCTCTGAGCCTACAAATGGCTATGATGGTGGAGAAAACATGATTTTCCAGAGGTCTGTGGGTTTGAAAATGGTGGAGGCGCATAGGGTTTGTTTGAATGTTGTATCATCGTGTTTTTTTTTAATTTGTTTGACTATTTTCTCATGCTTCGATCTCTGACTGAGATGACCTCGTGGCTTAGTCCTTCTGACTTACTCTGCGTACTTGCTCCATGGTGTATATCTCCATCATCCGTGTTCAAGGCTTTACTTATTACGTAAACCATATATGTTGTTCTACTTATGTCACCATATACCCATACCTCCATACCACCGAAACACATCATGGCTCCATCTCGTGCCCATCAAAATGTATCATGGTTTGATTGCATGACCTCGTGACCATTGGAATGCATCATGGCTCCATATCACATCCATTCGAAATGCATTATGCCACTGAAACACAACATAATACCACTACATAATTTTGCATTTGGTTGCATTATTTGCATTTCATTGCATCATTGTGACTTTACACTTCATTGTATCATTTTTTATTATGTGCTTTGGTTATGTCTCATCGAAATTCATTACTTCGATTTGTTATGACTTATATCATTTCATAATATGCGCTTTCCATTGTTTTTAATTTAATTTTAAAATGACCTTAACATGGTCATATTTAAAATTAAATTTTATGATACTAACTTTTGCTGTGTTTTTGTAGGTCAATCTAGGGCTTGACTATTGAGTCTTCTATTTCTAATCCATTTGCTTTAAGAAAACGCCTATGGTTAATGTGATGTGGTATATGGAATATGAAATGAAATATGGTATATGGAATGATAATTAAATGGGTAGGATAATGGATATGGATAAGAATATAATGAATAGGAATAGGAATATAATGAGTAGAATAATAAAGGTGGTGAAATGTAGGTAAAATATGCATATCAAGTACTAAATTAGTCTTAACAATATCTAAAAAAAAAAATGAAATTTCAAGAGCAAATTTTTTTTCACTCACTATACTTTACTCCCATAAAGTATTTGATGATGTCTTTTGGTCAAATGATAGTTGATAATGTCTTTTATGGCTCTTCCAGGATAGATTGCAATGTAGACTTATTTTTGCTTCATGTTTTCGCATCCATCATTGATTCAGGATATTTGAAGGTTGATGTTGTTCAGGTCCCTTCTGCAATTTGTACTTGATGATTCAGGTTCCTTCTAACATGTATTTTTTTTTAATGTTGCATATGTCATATAATACATGTTTCTTCTGACATTTCAAGTCCCTTCTGCACATTATTTTCAATGATGTTTCAGGTCCCTTTTGACATGCAATTCAAGTTCCTTCTGCAATTTGGCTGCTCAAACTGAGTTTTTTTTGCAACTTTCCCCTCGCTTATGTGAAAAATTGTCCTCAAGTATTGTTTTATTTTTTTTGAGGATTAATTCTACAAAATCAAACTGAAGTAAGAGTAAAACAAGATATAGAATTCATACAAGCCAAACTAGTTGGTTTTTCTCTATGAATTCAAGTTTTCTTTGTGCTAGTTTCCTAGGTTTTCACAAGCAATTTTTTAATTTTTTTTGGGATAATGGAAGGCATATTGCTATGTTGTTCCATTATTTCCATATTAGTATCTGTTGAAATTCTTTTCATAAAGTCTTCTTTATTTATAGGCTTATTGTAGACTTTAAGCATGTGTCTGTTAACTACAAATGAAATAGATGCTTCATCAATTGTTTTTATTTTGACATCTCCATTATCAAAGATCTCTTCTATCTCATATGGCCCCAGCCAATGAGTTGTAAAATTTGCCTTGAAATATTTAAACTTGGATTCAAACAATAATGCCCAGTCTCCTTTATTGAATGTTTTGTTCTTGATGAATCGATCATGCCATTTTATCCTTTGTTGTTGCACAAGAGATGTGTGCTCCACTGTTTTCTGTCTTATTTCATCCAGTTGATTCAATTCCATTACTCATTGTTGTTGTGCTTCAGATAATTCGATTCCCATCTTTGCTGCTATTTTAAATGTGTGTATTTGAAATTCTATGGGTAACAAGACTTCTTTTCCATACATCAACTGATATGGACTGAACCTAGTTGTGTTCTTCCATGTTATCATGTATGCCCATAGTGCATCTCTCAATTTCTATGACTAACTCTTTCTATTCATTTGTATAGTTTTTGTCATGATATTCTCCAGGACTTTATTTGTTGACTCTACTTGTTTGTTTTCTTGACGATGGTATGGAGTTGATTTTCTATGTTTGATCTTGTACTTCTTTGTAAGGTCATGAACAAGTTTGGAAGTGAATTGTATGCCTTGGTCAGTTACAATATGTCTCGGTACTCCAAATCTGAGAAAGATTTCCTCGAAGAGGAAGGTGACTACTATGTCTTTTGTTGCTCTTGCTACTACCTTTGCCTCAACCCACTTAGTAACATAATCAATACATACCAAGATGTACCTCTTCCCATTTGAATGTGGGTTTATTGGTCCCACAAAGTATAGAGCCCAGTGCTCAAATGGATCTATGAGTACTTGTGGCTTAAGTGGCATTTCATCTGATATTATTGGCCTTCCTATTCTTTGGCAACCATCACACCTTTTGACATAGTCTTTAGAATCCTTGAAGATTGATGGCCAGCAGTAACCAAGTTTCAGCGCCTTGTAAGTTGTCTGTTTGTTTGCAAAATGACCACCACATGGCTCATCATGACATGCTTTCAAAATTTCTAAGATTTCAAGTTCTCTAACACATTTTCTTATTATCATATCAAAAATAGTATAAAATAGGTCACCACTGATCCAGTTATATCTAACACTTTCTCTAATTTTATTTTATTTTTGTTTCTTTGTGAAGTGGGATGGTAATTTTCCAGAAGATAAATTGTTTTCTATAACTGCAAACCATGGTGTTTTGGCAGTTATTGCAAATAGATGTTCATCTGGGAAATTATCTGAAATAGGATTCAGATCACCAGATGTATGAAGCCTTGAAAGAAAATCAGCTACTTGATTGTCTTTACCTGGTCGATCTTGAATTGTAACGTTAAATTCTTGCATCAACAATATCCATCTTGTAATTCTGCCATTTGTGATTGCTTTATTCATTAAGTATCGGATGGCTGAAGGTATGTGTGAATGAATACTTGATAGCCTATTATGTAATGCCTGAATTTATTTACTGCATGTACTACTGCTAACATATCTTTTTTTGTAATTGTGTAGTTCAATTCTGTTGGTGTTAAGTTTTTACTTATGAAATATATAGCATAATTGAACTAGTTTTCTTTCTGTCCAAGTGATGCACCTATGTTTGTATTAGATGCATCATTGGAGATATGAAATGGAAAAGACCAATTTGGTCCTCGAAGAATGGGGGCAACTGATAATTTTTCTTTCAATAATTGAAATGCATTTTGACAATGATTTGTCCATTGGAATTCAACATCCTTTGCAAGTAACTTGAATAGAGGTAGAGCTATTTTACTAAAGTTTTCAATAAATTTCCTATATTAGCCTGCATAACCCAAGAAACTTCTTACTTCCTTTTGAGTTGTAGGTGGCATTAAATTCACAATGAATTGTATTTTTCTTGGTCCACCTTAATTCCTGATGAGGAAATATGGTTCCCCAACACTATCCCTTCTGTTAACGTCATGTAGCATTTTTCATTACTTAGGGATACATTTGTCTATATTCATCTTTTCAAAACTTTCTCAAGATTTTTCAAACAATCGTTAAATGTGTTTCCATATATAGTGAAATCATCCACTTCTACATGGGAAATTAAATGTTCCCCATGGGAAATTAAATGTTGTTTTGTCATAGTCTTCCAATTCTATCCTAATCTTATTATACCCATTAAATCCATCTAGAAAAGAAAAGAACTTCTTCCTAACTAATGAATCTAGTACCTGATCAATAAATGGTAGAGGAAAATGATCTTTTAATGTGGATTTATTCAATTCCATGTAATCTACACATATTCTCCACTTCCCATTTTTCTTTGCCACTATCACTAAGGGAGAAACCCATTGATTGTCAGAAATAGGATAGATGAATCCAACTTGTAACAATTTCTGTAATTCTTCTTTCACTATTTCCTTCATCATGGGGTTCATCTTCCTTTGAGGTTGCCTTACTAGTTTGACATGATCATCAGTATAGATGTGGTGGATACATGTGTTGGGATGAATCCCCTGCATGTCTATGTAACCCAGGCAAAAGCTTTTGAGTATTTCTTAAACAATGTTATTACCTCTTGTTCTTGTGACGATTGTAAGTTATTACCAATATTCAAATTCTTTCCAGGATAAATTTCAATGATTTTACTTTTTGAATTGGTAATTGAGTTAACAGGAAAAATATTTGTTAATGAATCTTGCAATGATTGTGTTGTGTAGGTTTCCTGAAAACAATGATTCAAAAGATTACTTGCAGCTTCATACTGAGTTACTCTAAGCTTCTCTAAAATATCTGGTTATGAGATGAAAAGGTCTAATAAATATTCACTCTTCTTCTTCTCTAAGGTCAAAGACTTGTTTAATACTAAGAACTGATTTAGTTTGTTGTTGGTCTTGTCCTCCAAGCCATGATAATAAAGAAGGTGCTTGTGTTGGAGAATAAAGTGTGATGTGCTTTCTTTCATCCCCATGTGCAATAATCATACTTCCTGATCTACATCCAATAAAGGCATCTACAAAGGCTAACCACGGTCTGCCTAAAATTAGAGGATGTCCTCCTAGGTTTGTTTTTGGCTGCAAAATGAGGAAGTCTACGACATGCTCCCATGAATCCATAGAGACAATGATATCTTCTAATATTCCTTATGGTACAACCTTAGATCATTTTGCTAACTCTAAAATGGTAGCAGTAGATCTAATGTTGTTTAAGTTTAAATGTTTCATAGGCTTTGTAGTCATAACGTTTATAGTTTCTCCCAAATCTATTAAAGTGTTTGGAACTGAAAATTTATTAATTGAAATAGCAACCATAGGGATACCAGGGTCAATATAATTTTCGACTGTTGTCTTTGTAGACATGAAGCTAGCTAATTTTCCAATGACTTGGATTGTAGGATACTTTTTATTTTTACCGGTTTTGTTGATGCATAACTCCTTTATTTTTTTAGCATAAATTGGAATTTCTTTTATTACCTGTAACAAAGGAATTTTGACATAAGTATTTTTCAATTCATCCAAAATATCAAATTCAGGAAGAGACATTTGAATTTTATGATCTACTAACCTCTCTGGATAGGGTGGTGTTTGAGTTATTACAGTTTTTCCTTTCTGACTTTGATTTTTTGAATGTGATTTTTCAGGTTGTTCTCCTTGTTCAGTTGGTTCTTCTATGATCAAAGGATAATTTTTATGCAATACTTTCCCAGACCTTAAATGGACATCATTTATGGGAAGAATGGAGTATGTTGGAAATTATGTTGCTTCTTCCACATTGTATGCAGGTTTATCCATTTTGTTACTCGAATTTGCTATTGGATGAGTTGGTAGTTGAGTTGGTCTAGGCTGGTTCGAAGGCAGCTTAAGTTGTTGCAGTTGAGTTAGTAATGGTGCGGGATTTTGTTGTGGAAATGGCATGGGTTGTGGATATTGTTGGAATTGTTGGTATGGAAATGGTTGTTGATATTGTTGCTGGTATTTTTGTTGGTATTGTTGAGGATACATTTGTTGAGGTGGCTGGTTTTCATAACTATATCCTCTCCAACCTTGTGTAGGTGGGTTTTGATATTGTTATGGAGGCCAAGCTTGCCACGAAATTGTGGTATTCCGTGAACTTTTAGGAGGATACTGATAGTTTTTTTGAGGGAATTGTTGAGGAATCCTTGGCTGCTAAGGTCTTCTTGGTGCCACATAGTAAAGGCCATTTGCCCCTTGTACTACCTCCATTGGATTCATTTGCAATTCTTTCAACTTTAAATAGTTTTTTGTTGAATGGTTTTCCGTGCAAAGGCCACATACCTGAATACTATCCAAAGGACATTCTCTTAATGGGTGTTTCTTCCTACATTTGGGACAAAATATTGCTAAGGTTTTATCTTGTTCTTCTTTCCTTTTGTTAGATTTCAAAACATCTACTTGTGTCCCTAATGTGCTTAGAATATCAGTTTTGAAGTTTTACAACAAGCTCCCTATCTCTGCTCTTGTTACCCTCACATTGATGATCTTAAAGCTTTTGAGCTAATATCTCTCCTTCCAGTTTTTGATCTTCCTCTAGAATATTTTTGACATAGTTCTGCAATTTCATTAAATGGCAAGTTTGAAATATCACCTTTGCCCATTACATTCAAAATGTCAAGATATCCATCTCTTATACCTTTAAGAAATATTGTACGGATGGTATCGAGGTTCAGAGAGTGTTGTTTAGATTTTTTAATATTGTAAGAAAATATTTCCAAATGCTCTTCTAAACTTTCATCTCCTTGTTGTGTTATTCTAAAAACATCCTCTTTCGAGTCCTTAGGCCTACAATAGGGTTGATACTTTTTAAGAAATATTTTCTTCATGCCATCCCAAGAAGTGATTGTACGTTCACCTAAACCCATAAACCATTTTAATGTTGTTGCTTTCAAAGTAGCAGGAAAGAGGCGAAGCTTGTGTGTGTCATCTGTGTATCCATAAGTTCTACACAATATATCGAATTCAAACATAAATGAGTTAGGATCTTCTGTTGACATTCCATAAAATTTAGGCAATATAGAAGGTGGAATGTTTTTCATTTTCACTTATTCTCCTAATATTGCACTTGTATCTAATATTGGAAAGCTAAAAGTAGCTTCCTAATCATCAGTATTTTCTTGTTTATTCTCATTTAGTCTTTTGTTATCATACTCTGTTTTTCTTTCTTCTTCTCTTTTTCTTTCAACTTCTCTTCTTGCTTCTTCCTCTCTTTGTCTTCTCCATTCTCTCTGTTGTTTTTCATATTGAAGTCTTTGTTATGGAGTAAGGATATTGGATCCTTGCCCTTCTTCTGTCATAGTTACGACTATTGTAGCGATTTGAGATTCAATTTGTTGTTTGTTTTCGAAAATAGGGTGATCTATTGCTTCAAGAATGGGTTGATCTATTTGTTTAACAATTTTCCTTGTTTCCTTTTATTTTTCTACAGTTGGTTTTGCTTTTGGGGTTTGTTTTCTTTTTACTTCCAAGGCTAACAAGGTTTTTCATCCAATTAAAATCAATCTTAGTCATGTTCTTTGTTTCTCTTCTAATTCCTCTAGAGTTGGTTTACCAACAATAGGGGTGATTTTAGGGGCGAATGTTCGCCCTTTGGCGAAATTAAGGGGTTTTAAATTTTTAGTGGGCGAATATTTTGTATCATAGTACATTTTTACAAATCACCTCAAATAGCCCACCTTATTTTTAGGGAGAGGGTAAAAAAGGTAAATTTAGCCCTTGAAATTAGGAGTTACAACCTTCCATTCGCCCATTTTCAAGAATAGGTTTTATTTAAGTGAATCCTATGGGCCAAAGGCCCAAATACCATATTTATAAAAGAGGTACGGTAAATTAATAAAAATATAAATAAATGAGAGGTATGGTAAAAAAATAAAGCATTTTTTATATTTACTCCATAAGTCACCTTATATACATGCAAAGGTGTAAACAAATAAAAGTATAAGTAAAGTGGAGGTATGGTAAATAAATAAAACATCTTTTTATACTTACTCAAAAGGCATGGTAAATAGACGCATGGTATATAAATAAAACCTCTTTTTATATTTAGTCCATAACCCTCGTTCTATTTATGAAGGCTCAAGAAAGAGGTTTTATTTAAGTGAATCCTATGGGCCAAATACCATATTTGTAAAAGAGGTATGGTAAATTAATAAAAATATAAATAAACGAGATGTATGGTAAACAAATAAAACATTTTTTTATATTTACTCCATAAGTCACCTTGTATTTATGAATGGTATGGTAAATTAATAAAAATATAAATAAACGAGAGGTATGGTAAACAAATAAAACATTTTTTTATTTTTTTATTTTATATTAATACCATGCAAAAAAACATTATTAACCCTAATATTAGTATTAATAAAAATAAAAATGGCACATGGTATTGACCCATGGTATTCACAAAAATGGCACATGGTATTGACCATGG
>APFE030546534.1:0-15947 GCA_000404065.3 Pinus taeda
CCTAAGTGGTTTTGGTCCATGGTATTGAGAAATGCCTAAAATTATAAAAGGAGGAGAAGATCATTAGGCCAAAGTGTGCAAGTATTGAATATCTGATGAAGTGTGAGATCTAGTATGCAAGTTATTGGGATATGGTGCATTGTTGGATCTGAGCCAAGGATGAACCTTAGCTAAAGATGATGGATCATATATAATGATAGATTAGGATCTTGAGGTGTAAAATGAATTATCATTAGCTTTTTTTGCTCATGTATATTCTAGATCTAAATTCTGACACATATATTATTCTATAAATGATATGATCTGGGTATAACTAAAGTCTGGAACTGCAGAATTCTGAATTTATATCTGCAGATATATACATTGGTTGGCTTTGAGGAAAGCATGTATACACATAGTTTTGACAGATGGAAGTAGTGTATACCTTATAAAATATGTTTTAGTTGCTTCTATTTTCTATTGCAGTGTTTTGGGTTCTAGCTTGGGTTCTGGGTACTGTATTCTGGTGACAACATTCTGAATGATTAGATTGATGGGTTGGCAAAGTGATTGATTGACTCGATTGCGGTTGGTTCAGAAGGAGATTGGTTGATGCAAATATATTTGATAATTGAATGATGTTGTTGATGGATCTAGTCTAAAAATTTATGAAACAAGGTCCCTAAAGGAAGAAAGAAGGTCGTAGCCTTCTGTAGGTCAGCACCTACGTACTAGCAAACATATCAGCTAGTACAAGAGTTAGGGGGTTGTAGCTCCCTTCCAGTAGAATCTATAGAATGAGAGAAGGTTGTAGCCTTATGTAGGTAAAAGCATGTGTGCTGGTATAAGACTGCACCAGTGCAAAAATTGTAATCAAAATTTTCTTATTATTAAAAGAAGACAGAGACAACAGCAACATGTGGTTTTCACCCACATTGGGTTTCCATATTATATATTGGTGTTCATGTGTGTTACTTATATGTGATTCTTTATTCTGCTTTTACTGCACTGTCTAATGAATTCATGATATACGGATTAAAGTTCAATACATGATAATTTGGGTAAATCAAAATATTTCTGCATATACGCTGGTTTCATTAAGTACAATTGCGTATACACGCTAGTTAACTGAGCTGAAGTAGCATATACAAATAAATTTTGAAAATTAAATTATTGATCTAATAACATTGATTCACCACCCCTCTCAGTGTTATTTCCAATAGATACTTCTTCAGGGAATAGTTCTTTTAAATTTACTATGTTGATTCTTTACTCAAATTTTCATGTGACCTTTATTGTTGATATGAACATGTTTTCTTGGTCCTTAGCTTGATTTTTATCTCTGTTTTCATTGTAGTTGAATCCTTTGTGCATGTTTTCATAGTTCTTATCTCTTGTCATGTGCTTTAAACACCCACTCTAAATATGTTATGGGTTTCCTTGATTTTGAGTGTAGAGTGCACATCCACACTCTCCTACAATATAACATAAATATTCACATAGAACATAAACGTTGCCTCATTAACTTTTATAAACTATGGGAATAAGTGTGAGAAGGATTTACGCATAAAACACATGCAACACACAATATCCCGCTCAATCCATAGGGTTGGCATGGTTTTCGAGGGCTTCTTTTAATCGCAATTGGGTATCGGCCCCTCTGTGGGTCGCAGTACCCATGCCTTCCACTTCCCCGATGTGAAATTACATTATCAGGACTCCACAGGCCCGCCTTTTACATTGAAAACTTGATCCCTTTGTTATTTTGGAAAATTTGGAAAACACGGGAAAAAAAAGACAATCCCACCCTGATCACCCACGCTGGACCTTAAATTTTACATATCGAGGCCTATAAATATCGTCAGGTCCAGCATATCGCATATCACAATATGAACAAGCCTAAGACTCCATTGATTGCAATAGGCGATGGGGCTTCGGACCCGAAAATATTAATATATATAATAATATATATATATATATATATATATTATATATAATATATATATATATATATATATATATATATATATATATTATAATATATATATATATATACTAATATATATCTGTTTGATAGGCTTGCGGTTGTGCCTCAATATAGATGTGCGTAATTGGTGTAGTAAGGCCCGGGCTCCCATCGATATGCGATATGTGATTGGGAGCTTGAACTCGATAATTTATATAATGTGGTTAAATATTATAAATAAACACTACAAAATTTATAATAAAATCTATTATGTATTTATTAATTAATTCCCTACATTTTTTATAATATTTTGAATTTTTAGGGTGTGGTGGGAGGGGGAGGGATTCTTCTAAATCTCGAAGGAATAATTGTGGAAATTTTTTATGGGGACTTGGCAGGAAAACAAATAATCAAATAGAGATGTATGGACTTTACTTGAGGCTATCAATAGCCCAAAAGAGTGGTATCAAGTACATAACTATTTGGGAGACTCCCTAATTATCATTCAGCTTCTAAGAGCCAATACACCTCCAAAATATAATATGCTAAGCTTATTGTTTGATCATATTAGAGATATCCTTTGCTCCTTTTCTAGTGCCCTCTCTTTCCATATTATTCAAATTCTCAATACTGAACCTAGTATTCTCACCAATAAGGCTTGCCTCTTAGAAAAGGGGTGATAAAAAATTAATGGTATTGTTGGTCAAGTTGTCATGACCTAAATGAAGCTCATGATCAATCTTTGTAACCCCAATCTCAATGTGTGCCTTTATCCATTTAAAGATCCACTGTCAAAATCCTTTTCTCATTTGAACAACCCTAAATTATCTCCTTTCCCCTAATTTCTATCTCCATGTATGATCATTAGGCATATTGATGATATGATCCCGCTTGCAATGATAATATGGCTAGTCTCGTACTAGCCCAATGTGGCACCTCATGAGGATCAATTACATGAAAGCATGTTGCATTTATTGGCACCAACGCCACCCCTTTATATCCTTCAACTAAATCCTTTGGTATCTCTCTCCATCATCTTTATCAATGTGCCTCATTCATTTGGACTGAGGAATATTACATGGGAATGTAACACATAGTTCATGGCATACGTGAAAGATGTCTTCTCAATTAGTTGGGTGATGATTACTTCACCTTAGGACCCTAGCTTAAGTGATGCAAACTTGCATAATCACATGGGATTATCTGTTGGTAGAGAGATTAATTTAAGGAGAGGTAGCTTCGTTCTCTCCATTATGCATGAGAGGGGATGGTTATGGTATGGCCACCCTCTAAATTTTAATCAAATGGAAGTTTTGTTAGCAAGGTTGTTGTGTAGTTGGGGAAATAAAAGCTCTTTGATGAGCTTTGGGTTGCTAATTAGGTCCTCTGTCACTGGGAAAATTGTTAAGGAGTCAAGCATCATTGTAGTTGGGAAGTTTGGCATCTCGCTCTCTTGGGCCTAGAGGTAGTTGTGTCCATTCTCTGGTTTATTAGTTTAGTGTGCACTAGGTTGCATTTTGTGTGATTAGAGTTCAGAACCTTGCATCTTGGAACGAACTATATTTTCCTCTTGTGTTTCCCCTTTCCTTTTGGGTTTCCAGTCCCTACATTGGCAATTAAGCTAGATGGCCGAACATCTCTTAGTGCAGGAAAAGAAACTGGAGGTTCCATTGCAACTTCATTTTCAATAGGTCCTTCTTCTTTCTTGTAGATTCGGTCTCAGCAAGCCCTACTCATGGATTCAGGTTAAAAATCAAACTCCAATGCATCAATCATATGAAAACATTGCATGAAGCAATGAACACTGAAATTTATGATTGACAAGTCATATTGTATCAACAACAAGCCACTAATTGCACCACATTAGAATTAGTTGAAGTTCAACAACAATGAATTACACGCTTGGAGGATGAGGTTGAAGCTCTGCATAGAATAATTATGAATCTGCAACACAAGAATAATCGATTGATGAGCCCAATAGGGGAACCTCCTCGAGTCATAAGCCTCAATTTCCCTACAGATAGTACTGATTTAGAATCTATGCAATGAATGGTGTTAAATGTGTATTGCTGATGTTTCATTTTTGTTGAATATATACTTTTAGGATAATAAATTACTATCAAGGTTGAGAAATTTTGATGTATTCTGGGTGAGGGTAGATCACTGCAATTTGACAATCTAGAAGCCCATGAGAAGAACAACATTGTAACTCTCCCAAATATTTTCCATGACCAGGCATGGATTTAATATACAAGTACTCGTTTATGTGATATATATATTTTTAGGCATTTAAATTTATTGATAATTTTTTTTGGTGTAAGTTTGATAACGAGGAGGATACACCATGGTCGTTTCCAAGAATAACACCTGACTAGGGCGGGGAATTGAACCAGTGACTTAATATGTAGGAGTGCCTTAACAGTGCACTTGATCATCGTATATCCAAGACCCCATGGAAAAATTTATTGATAATTCTTATAAAATAATATTTTTCTTATTATTTTTCAATGAGAGTGGGAAACCATAAGAAATACTTAACAAGTATTTCATGATATTCCCTCCATTCCCATCACCGCCCTCATGAAGGTAGGGAGATTAAGGACGAAAGATAACAAGTATTTCCCAATATTTCCACCCACCGACACAAAGATTGGGGTGGAGGGAAATACTTAATAATAAGTGCTTCCCATGTTCCCCCATCCCCATTAACATGAAACAATAAGGAATACTTAATAATAATTATTTCATTATTTCCTACTCTTTTCACTCTCATAAAATAATGAAAAATAGTTTTAGTTTTTTGTTCTTGCTATTGAAAATGGTGATTGGAACCATTGTTTCTAATTCTAAAATGTGAAAAAACAACAATATCAATAGATATTTAAGAAGAAATTCATCTCTATTATATAGGTTAAGCAGCTTAAGTTTATCTCGAGATCAAGTTTCCCTTCTTATCTTTATCATCACTTTTAAATTTATCGTCACCCTTATTATCACTATACCCTCCTCCCCTATTTGTTTTCTCCACCATCCTAGTTCACCCCATTATCATCCTTTGTTTTCAGTTAGATTGTTTTTTTTCAATATGACCTTATGATTGAAAATTGTTTTTATGCACACATAGGGGCATCTCCACATCTACTTGGCTGATTTATCAAAGATTTGCAGAATTATTTGATGCAAATATGATGAGAATTCAATGTTAGTTCTACAATTATTATACTAAATTTAAAATGAAAACATTTTAGAGATAACATTTGGATAGTGTAGTATCAATTAAGATTCTACATTACACAAAATGTGATTTCTATATTTAGTGGGAAAAATGGTAGCAACACAACTATGATACAAGTGAAAGAAATGATAAAAGCATTGCAATCAATGTATAATGCCATGCTACATTTATGAAACATATACAAGGGATACTTTATGGAAGTATTATATTCATATATCTTAGAGTATAAAAGAACAATTTGGTTTTCACATCTTCATCAACTAGCTTGTCTAGACAGATAATTCAGTGAAAACATATTCCGTCCTAGAAGAATGAAGCCTCACTAACCATGAATGGAGCCTTTCCAACCATGAAATAAAGTAGGGTAACATAGCTAACTAGGTATTAACTTCACAACCTTGGTGTAGGGATGCAATATACCATCTAAAAGCATAGTTTTCACATAATTGTTTTACTCTTATCATTGTATTCTTTTCATGTTCATTAATGGGTAGCCAAAAATATGACAAATCTTGTAAACCCTTCACGTCTTGGTCAATTTTCACTCCATTATGTCATTACACTTCAAATTCTTCTTGTTCTACATTGGGAATTTCTAAAAATGATCATCCCAATGACCACTAGTCTCTACTTGGCTCACACCAAAAAAAAAGAAAAATTGAATTTAAAATATTACATGGAAAAATAATCCAAAAAAAGTCAATTTTAATCTTGATAATCCTTCTACTGTATTGATCTTTTAATTTTATTTTTTCAAGTTTAAAAAAATATATGGAAAAAATATCACATATTTTTACCATAATAACAAAACGTTATTACAAAATTCAATTTTCACTCCATTATGTCATTACACTTCAAATTTTTCTTGTTCTACTTTGGGAATTTCTAAAAATTATCATCCCCAACCACCACTAATCTCTACTTGGCCCACACAAAAAAAAAACAAAATAAATTGAATTTAAAATATTACATGGAAAAATAATCCTAAAAAAGTCAATTTTAATCTTGATAATCCTTTTACAATATTGATCTTTTAATTTTATTTTTTCAAATTTAAGAAAATATATGGAAAAAATATCACATATTTTTACCATGATACCAAAAAGTTATTACACAATTACATAAATAAACTTTTAAACTCCACAACTAACTTTAATTTCAACCCTAATGTTGCGTAAATTTCAGAAGTGTTGTATATATTATATACACGAGTTGAAAGATTTAATCCACTTATACATGATGTTCTAAAATCCTAAATATCCTAATTCATAAGTTATTACAAAGAATATACCTTATTCTATTCAACAACTTAAAGGAATTGTTCCTATTGTCATTATTTGAGCAATTTGTTAAAAATAAAATTGAATTGATACCATTACTTAATGGAATGAAAAATCTAAAGTAGATGAAGATAGCTAAATTGCTACACATTCAAAAACCAATTACATAAAATGAGTGGTTATTAGTGTTATTTCTTTGTGCAATTTGCTAAAAATAAAATTAAATTGCAATTTACACATATATTGGTTTTTTTTTTAATAAATGATTTAATATTTTAAAGCAAACGACCAGCAGTTCGTCATTTGATCAAGTGAAGGTTTCCAATAATTGGAAATGGTAACGGTCCCGGAGGCAACGTCAATTTTCTCCTACTGAAGAAGAAGGTCCATGTCGTAACCAATGCAAGGAGAAGAGCAGTACTGGCGAGTTTAACGAAGAACTCAAAGCATCTCTGAACTGCAGGGTCAGAACCCAACTGGATCGCCATTTTCACTCTCGATAGGCTCTTCCTGGTATCTTGAATTTAGTGTCGGTGAGGGTACATGTTTGCGCAGAGAGGAGCTTCCTGAGGTTTTACATAACAATATATATATAGAATTAAGGGGTAATTCCAGGGATGGAACTTGTCGGGTGATTTTTTAAGATGATCTCATTAGAATTGCAGAAACAGTCACCGATGCTTCAAGGATGTGATAACTCCATTGAAATTATTAAGATGAGGCAGATCTGTAATAGGGATCTCATTTTCCATCCGCAAGCATTATTTATATATATCCACACCTGGAAGGCAATTAAATGCTCAACATGTGGATTTCCACTTGCTTAAATTTGGGTAACAAAGCTTTCGAGATTTCTATCACTGCCCACTTCGCAGTCCTTCCCTATTTCCGATAGTGTATGCGTTACTGTGAGCAGGGGTGGAATTATTTCGAAATCAAATACATTTAATTTTTTTTATAACTTTACAGAACTATCAATTTTTTATTCGGAAGGGTAATAATGGTATTCAGAATGCATTGATTTTGAAATCTAAATTGACTAAAAAAATATTTATAAAAAAATTTAAATATTTTTCCTAAACATAATTTATTTGAATTCTTATTTTCCCATCATTATATTGATGTATTTTGCAACGCAGCAAATTTCATAACAGTGAATCGTAATTGTTCTCAGTATTTTTCCCTAGTCATTGTCCTCCTTAATTTTCCCTATTATTCTGAATGAAATTTCTGAGTTTCTTCAATGTTGATATAGTACAGACGAGTGTTGCCTACCCTAGGACCATCCGACACCCGCCATTGAAGAACTAAAAAACTATTTATTTGTTTCTTTCTTTCTTGTTTCGTGAAACCTGACAATGAATCGTGATTGTCCTTCGTTGTTTTGAGCGATATTTCTGCGCTTCTTTCAATGTTGATATGGTACAGACGAGTGTTGCCTAACTTGGACCATCTTACACAACCTTTTGAAGAACTAAAAAAAAATTATTTGTTTCTTTCTTGCTTGTTTCGTGATAGTTTGTGAGTCAGCAGCAGGTTGGAATTTTTAAATGACCACTTGTGGTTAAGTGTTGTGAAATGTGAAGAACGTATTTTTTTTGAAAAACGTTATCAATACCTTATCTCGCACCATTCCATTAGCCAAAGATTTTTTCTCTTGGAAAGGATATACTATAGTTTCGGGATGGTAATGTTGACCAAATACTGAATGGTCTGGTCAGCAAACCAATATTAATTTGGAACCTTTGCCTGAACGATTTCCGGGATCTGTGCATGGTCTCCCTGTCTTCCCTCTCTTTCGTCTTCTGATTCCAACGGTAGCAAACCCAACGAATGTTGATTTCTCCGTATGATCGAGTTCATGAATCAATGTAAGTGTTGTTGCGTGTGATGGTAAAATTCTTCCATTCTTTGATCATCGGAGACTGTAAAACTGTTGACACGCTGCATGATAGTTTGATTAGAAGAAACTTCTTCAAACTTATTGGCCTCTGAAGCTAATGTACCTGGTCCCTTGCAGAAATCTTGCAACACAAAATCTGTTGAAAAATCGCGTGGAGGCAAAATCAGAATCTAGAGATGATAGCTCGTTCAAATCTGGCAATTTTTTGGCTAAAAGAGCTGCATCTGCTCCAAGATAATAGAAAGATGGATATCTCTCCAATGGTAACGACGACATAGAGATGGTAGAGATTCTACTGTCCTTGAAAAATTAAGGACATTTTGCCCGTAAAATGCCCTGTGATTGGGCAAAATGCCAGATTCCAACCTTGTTGAAGGGAAACAGCGGCACACGAGAGAAAAGAATGAAGTGGTGGTTGTATGCGAGTTGGGTTTCGAACTTTCAATGAAAACAGGTCTGTTATAGGAATAGCCCTGAAACCAAATGCTAATACAGTGAGGCATTTTGTATGAGTCTGAAGATTCTGAATGCAGGGGTGGGTTCTTTATATCAAAAAGTAGAACAATCGATCCAGATTAATATCATTATTGCTGGCATTGCTTGTTCCATGAATTCCTTTGGTTTTTTGAATATTCTGTTGACTCCATTGGTTATGCATGCATTTAGTTATCATTTACCTATCCATTATCATGGTTTCCCTTAATTATTGGTTTGGAAAAATCCAATCTATGGAATGTTTGGATAATGTAATTCGTATTTTATTTTTAATGTTTAGAAGAAGGGAATTACTCACAATGATTTGTACCATCTTTTAACAGATTTTTGTTTTTCCACATTGTGGGAAAGTGGGCAGTGAAGCCTTTTATAACTTTCGTAGACTCTATTGCTCTATCACCTCACTAATCATCGGGCATCCATTGCTTCAAATACAATTGCAGGACAACTATGTTGTAGAAATTCTACTTTGCAATGCTTGGATATATGCTTTCACATTTATTTTTCCAATGTTCACATTTATTTTTCCAATGTTAATTTTTGTTGGCGTCAATATTCAAGTACTCATTCTTTTATAAGTATATAGATAGATATCAATTTTTGATAATTCCACACGAGTAAATTAATTAGTTAGAGTTGTTGTACCATATTTCCGCAGATTTTTTAGCTTGCACTTTATTGGTAAATGGAGAGTGAAACACTGTACAATTGTTGCAGACTTTGTTCCTAAATCATCTTTCTAATTATCGATACTAATTTTCTTATAAATAATTGTAGAATAACTTTGTTTCAAAAATTCTATTTTGCAACAGATAGTTATACTTTTCCACATTTATTTTTGCAATAGTGAACTTTATTTTAGTTTTCGATTTATGATAGGCCACTTTGGCATTGGTGAACCTTGTTTAAATTCTCTATTTATGTTGGGTCACAACATTCAGAGACCCATGCTTTTATATACATATATATATTGATTTTTGTTAATTCAATATCAGTAATGGATAATTCAATATTGATTTTTGTTAATGGATAATAGATTTGAATTACTACAAATGTAATTCGTATTATATTTTTAATGTTTAGAAGAACGGAATTACTCACAATTATTTGTACCATATTTTAACAGATTTTTGTTTTTCCACATTGTGGGAAAGTGGGCAGTGAAGCCTTTTATAATTTTCGTAGACTCTATTGCTCGATCACCTCGCTAATCATCGGGCATCCGTTGCTTCAAATACAATTGCAGGACAACTATGTTGTAGAAATTCTACTTTGCAATGCTTGGATATATGCTTTCACATTCATTTTTCCAATGTTAGTTTTTGTTGGCCTTAATATTCAAGTACTCATTCTTTTATAAGTATATCAATTTTTGATAATTCCATACGAATAAAATAATTAGTTACAGTTGTTGTACCATATTTTCGCAGATTTTTTGCTTGCACTTTATTGGTAAATGGAGAGTGAAACACTATACAATTGTTGCAGACTTTGTTACTTAATTATCTTTTTAATTATGTATATTAATTTTCTTATAAATAATTGTAGAATAACTTTGTTTCAAAAATTCTATTTTGCAAGCCTTGGTTATACTTCTCCACATTTATTGTTGCAATAATGAACTTTATTTCAATTTTATATTTATGGTAGGCCACTTTAGTATTGGTGAACCTTGTTTAAGTTCTCAATTTATGATAGATCACAACATTCAAAGACCCATGCTTTTAAATATATATATATATTGATTTTTGTTAATTCAATATCAGTAAAAGTATTAATCACCATAGTTGGTGAATAATTTAGGGCTCATTCCTCCATCTCCTTTTCCATTTGAGAACATTTAGAACATTGTTAATATATTTATTGTTAGTAAATATATTATGAGTTGAACTCAAACAAAAATGGGTAACTCACACCAACCCCACTACATCAGTGATCTACCATCCTTCACACCCTGGTCTTGACTACTCAGCTACTAAGTTGTTAATATTGTTGCCATCTTGAGACCAAAAGTGTGCACTTTGGCTTCTTTGGCACATTTATCTCTTTCTTTGGTGTTGAAGAAATCAATTGTAAACACAATAATGTACATTTACAATAATAACGTAGATATGTCACCTTGGATTATTTTTTTTGACAAAACCATCTAGAAATTGCTTTGTTTGGCTCTTTTTATGCTTTGGCAATTATGGCTTAATAGAAGCTATAAATTTATAGATTATTTTTTAATGTGTTTTTACTACTAGGCTTCACAGTTTTAGTCTTTCTCTATTTGATTTCATGCCACAAGTATTGTAAGTTTTTGATTTTGCATGGGTAAATCTATTTAGACCCTTTTTGATTTGTTGATGTGACTTGAGGTGCATGTTACATATGAATCCTCTGGCATGTCGAGTGATCAAGGACAATAAATTATGGAGATTTTATGGTGACTATTCATGAAATTTCAAACTAAGATTCATGATTCAATAAGTCTTTTCTATCTTATGGTCATTTTGTTTCTTTCCTTATAATAAATATGTGAATATTTATAACATAATTGTAATATTGAAGGGCAATATTTTAATCAAATCTTCATTGGTGAAGGGTTGATTTATTATTAAGACATCATTTTTGAAGGGAAAATTTTTAAACATAACGTTTCTTGATGGGTAGCATAAAGACACAAAAGGTCAAATAAAATTGTCTGGCAGTTAAAAAGGAATCCAAATTCCAACCTTGATCCTCACTCTCACATTTTAGTGAAAGAGGGTGATTTCTTTGAAAAATGCACACACATATAAAGAGAAGGAAATTATATGCTTAAAGATAATAATAATTTACAAGTCTTCATGATACTTAAAAGAAGTGATTAATTTAAAATGCTAAACAAATCTATGATTATGGCAAGTTTAGTTTATATACATAGGAATCAACAACTAGTACTTGTGTGATAGGAGGTAAATTTTGATTATGGGAGTTGGACTACCACTATAACCTTTAGTTCTATTTATGCCCCTTGTAAAAGTATATGTGGGATTTGAACTTCTAACGTCTTCTAACATAACACTTCATTTTCATAGCCATTGTCAATTAAATTGCCACAAAGCTAACAATTTTAATAATATTTTTTTGATAGAAAAAACAAAAAACATTATATTAACAAAAATATTGTACATAAAATACATGTAGAGAATCCTTAAAATCCACTCCGAAAAACCCCACCATCTTCCCTAGAAAAAAAACATATAGAGTCTTAAATAAATTAAAAATCATGATATATGCAGAAATATATATATATATAACCAAATTTGTACCAAAATGTTTGCATTTATAGATATAAGTACAATTGCCTTTTTAATAATAGAGGCAGACGAGTAAATGGAACGAGGTGGAGAACCCATTCATGCTATTAGCTCTGGATTTTTTTTGGGATTGAATATGTGATAAACGGATAAGATATTTGGAAAATAAAATAGCTATCAAGCTTCCTGTCTCTAAAGTGCTTCTATCAAGTGGGGTGATAAAAAAGACCTTTTTCATTTATTTAAAAAAAAAAAATATTTAAAATATTATTATTATTTATTTTAAAAAATTAATATTTTAATATATAAAATTTATTTAATTATATTATATTAAATATAAAGATAAAAATCAATAATTATATTAAAAAAAAATAGTAGAAGACTCAGTTCATTTCACTCGTATAAATGCCAAACCTTACTTAAAAAAAATGGTGACAAGTTCCCTCAAAACCATATACTTTACCCATATTTGCTAGATATTAACACGGAAAAAGACACCTGGACAAAGGAAGTCTTCAAGTTGCTAAGGGAATTTGATTATTAGAAAAATAGTGAAGGCAAACCTTACTTAAATAATGGTGACACGTTCCATCGAAACCATATCCTTTACTCATATTTCCTACATATTAAGTGGGAAAAAGACACCTGGCCAAAGGAAGTCTTCAATTTTGATTATTAGAAAAATAGTGAACGCAATGTTGGCCATTTTCTTCTTTAATTTGGGTTTTCTATGAGTAATGAGTATAATTTTATATTTTTTTATAACATATGATTAATAATAAAATATTTATTTAATTAGTATTTGGAAAAATGTTAATTTATTTTTTGAAATATTATATTATTATATATTTTATGTTGATTTATATATTGATTTGTACAATGTTATTTTAAAAATTCTTTTATTAGTTAATTATATTATATTGTTCTCACTGCATATTATTTATTATTATTATTATTATATTTTTTTAAATATGTTGAAATGTTAAAAGATTTGCTTAATTTATAACTAGTTTAGAATTTATCTTAATTTCAAAGTTATTAAGCGTCTAGAGGGATCAAATATTTAGATTTATCTTAATCCCTGATTTATTAAGGGTTGAGAGATCAAATATTTCAAGGTACAAGCCTCTTTTTTGAGTGGAAGACTTAAAGATTTCATTTGATCCCCTTTGATAAAATCGAGAGGTAAAATATCTATATTAAATAATTTAATTTATTTATAGATTTATATATATATATTTATTTATACATTTATATTAAAACATAATAACTAGCAATTGCACCACATGTTGCAAAGGAAACACCGTAAGGCTATAACATATATTGGCATATGGAATAATAACACAATGATAAAAGATGTGATATGTTATGTGATCTAGATGTTGCCTAGTTTGGAACTTTCATTTGCAACATAAATTACTTGCTAAGAAAAGGTAGTAAATAAATTTAACTTTACCATAGGGGCCTTGTGAATGGAGACCCCAATTCCATTTGATAATTATAAGTTTTAATTTATAAAATATTTCCAATCAACAAAATAAATTAATTTAATGAAATTTAAAATGTAGACTTTGAACTTTGAAATTGATAATTGAATCTTTAGAAACATGAAATTTACAACGAATAACTTCTTTGTTGCTAAGCTAGAGACCCTTGACTATTTACTTTATGAATCCCACCTTGCTTTTGCACCTATTTCAGCCATCGGTTTATGATTTGAGGAAAAAACAAAACCCCAACAAGGGAATTTCATGGCTTTAAAGGTCAAATGCTTCCAACAATTTTTAGTTACATTTTGTTCATGCACATAGGTTTGCACATATTTCAGCCATAGGTTTAGCCTTTGAGAAAAAAACGAAACCAGAGAAAGAGAATTTCATGGTTGGAATGATTGAATTGACAGAAAGAACTTATAGGGATGAGAAGAAGAGCTTGGGACACTTGAGTAGGACTTCATTGACCATGTTCTCAGTACACAAAATTACATGTGATGATGGTGGTGGTAGAAGTGCTCCGTCAAGGTGAGCTTCCTCCCCCTCCTCCAATGAGCCATCTATTACCCAAGTTCCATCTAATCCCATTGTTTCCCATATTACCAAGGATTCATCTAATGCCATCGTTTCCCATATCGAATCAAACTTGAACTTGAATTTGAAATCTAATGAATTTTTGTAGATAATCATACCTCGGCTTGTTATCTTTTGGCATTCCTTCATAATGGAGGTGCACATAAAATCACCTACATTGAGTTTAATGGCCTCTAGAAGACTCTTATTTATATCCATTTTGACAAAATTTTGTGGGAAAAACCAAACTTAGAAACCAATTGTTTTGATAATAGGTTACTCCTCGTCATGATTTTAATGTCGATCATCTTAGGTAAGGTCATACTACAGCCATAAAATAATTTTTCTATGAAAGAGTTATGAGTTGGTCATTTCAATTGAGGAAAGAATCCAAGCAAATTTACTAGAAGGATCTTTTTTCACTTTAAAAGAGGGTACTCCAACCATGAAATAATGTTTCTATGAAAGAGTTATGAGTTGGTCATTTCAGTTGAGGAAAGAATCCAAGCAAATTTACTAGAAGGATCATTTTTCACTTTAAAAGAGGTTTATATGGTATATTGGCCTATAAATTTAATTTATAACCTAAGTTGAATCATTAAATTATTCCCTAAATACTAACCATCTATATTAATTATAGACTATTGAAACATTATTGATCAATCAATTATACATAATCATTTTGTTGTATGTCTTCAAAATTATCAGTGATTGTTGTTTTGATAACTTTTTTTTACACTTAAAATACCATGGATATATTTGTACTTAGAAAACTACTCTTGGCTTACACCTTCTTCTAGTACTATGAGAAGATTCGGTAGTTACATCTGTTTGAATTAATTTGCTTATAATCTTGTTTACGATCACAATTGAATTCATTCATGGCCCACACTGTCTCACCAAGTGGACTTGCATTGCAATCATGTAGTTCAAGTATTGTTTGCCTTATTTTGCTTTCTAGTTGAAAAGAAATTTTGAGTAATAAGAAACTTCCATTGTAGTAGATGTTTCTCCTGCAAGATTTTGATCCATGATTACTAGTGCTAATATTGTAGGCTTGTCTTGGTGTTTTCATATATTCTAGCCTTAGCCAACAACAATGGTCTAAGTTCCCATAACCAACCTGAGAACATATTGAAGGGAATGATGTTTTCCTACACAGTAATGAACTCTAAGATGAGGTCAACATTTGGTATTCTCAAGGATGCTGTTATCTGGGAACAGTGTCCATTCAGATGCTGCTATTCCCACTAAGATGGGTGGCTATCTTAGAAACAAACAATCAAAGTCTACTATTGATTCCTTTTATAAAAATAGATAAGAAGAGGACCAAGAGGGCCCACCTGAGTCTTGCGCTTGATTTCCTCTTTTTCTTGATAGAGTTTTGTCACTTCTCCTTTGTCTGCCCAGCTTCAAAAGAACTTGTGCAATCACAGCAACATACTACTATGCAAGAAAAAAGGATCTAAATTCATAAATAATGCAGGATCAGATGTGCATTAACCATATACATGCATATATAAACAAGTACACAAGAATATGGAAGGAAACGAGAATAGCTTTATTCAGATGAAAAGTAGCAACAAGATTACAACCATGTGCTCTGACCCAGCATCATCCTCCAGCTAAGAAGCCCTTCTTCACCTCAAGCAAAGCTAGATCACCCAACACTGTGAATGTACACCAGAATACCAAAAACACTTCTCTATAAGATACAAAATTCCAGCCGCTGGATCTCT
>APFE030546538.1:4855-17368 GCA_000404065.3 Pinus taeda
AACTAATCAACATTTAAAAAAAAAAAATAAAACAACTTGAAAATTCGTTCAGTATTCATAATTTAAAAAAAATTCGACATAATAAATTTTAAAGTGTGGAAAATAAGTTCTCTAAAAAATGGTATGCTGCATCAACACATTGCATATACATGTTTCAAAATCAACATGAAAATCACTAATATTTAAAAACAAATATTTATATTTGATACATAAGAAAATTTAAAATGTCAAAAATATGCTCCCAACAAAAGAAGTGTATTCCGCTTAACCACTTTTGAAAATCGAGTCACGTTTTTACTACCCCTACGAAACGGGTAATGTATTGGTTATTTAAAGTGCCAAAAACTATGCTCTAAAAAAAATATGTGTGTTCTGCATCACCCCTTTTCAAAATCAGGTCAATTTTTTGCTATCTCTACGAAATAGGTAACATTATCAGTTCTCCTTTCAAAGTTTACGTTGTTCTTGAAAGATTTCTTTTTAAAGCATGGAGAGTGTATGCCAAAGAGAGAGACAATACATATTCCAGATAATTTTTCAAGACGAGAAATCTAAAACTTAAAGAATATGCAAAAGGTCCTGAGGGACATAGCCAGTTTATTACATATCAATATTTTGTGAAGGTATGGAAGAAAGAATTCAACAATGTTTGTATTCCTAAGAAGACAAGGATGGGGATTTGCAGTACATGTGCTTCTCTTAAATAAAAAAGGAACAAATGTGGAGGGTCAGAAAGAGGTAAGCATTCATAACTTTAACTTTTAAAATTATATATTCATCAAGTATGAAAACATATTTCTTAATGGATTTCTTTTATGTTGTGTAGATTCGATTGTCAAAGAACTTCAGGAGCATCGTGAACAACAAACAAATGAAAGGAAAAAGTTGTACAAGCGTCAAAAGAAGTGTTATGATAATCTGAATAAATATTTGGGTTTGATAATTGATGGTATGGACTAGAAGAAAACACTTTTACCACATTTTGTTTGCACAGCCAAAAATTTACAGGAGGAAACTTTTATTCAGTATCACTTGGTCGGTTGTATGGTCTTCAATGGGAAAATGTTGCCAAGGGTGTACTTCACAGCTCCAAATATTCATAATGATGCAAAACTGACGATAACCATAATTCCTGATGTGCTTTCTCATTGGTCTAGTAATCTTCCTGAAGTTTTGTATCTACAATTGGACAACACTTGCCGTGAAAACAAAAATCAGGTTGTTTTTGGATATCTAAACATGCTTGTTGATTTGAGAATTTTTCAAAAGATAAAGGTTGGTTTCCTTCTTGTTGGCCACACTCATGACCATATTGATTATATGTTCATTCGTTTTTTAGTCACATTAAAGGGGAAGGAGGTTGGGAGCTTGCCATTATTAATTCAATGTATTAAGAAATCATACATGCGAGAGCCTACTTTTGATGTGTTGGAATAAATTGTTGACATGCGAAGGTTTATTATGGGATCATATGGTGAGGGAAATACATTGAACAACTTAATGACACTAGCTTCCAACATCAATTTCGTATCAAAAAAATTGATGGGAAAACACTAATATGGGGCAACAAGTATTCAGCTACTACAGAATGGGCACTGTCATCAGGTTTGCAATTTTTGAAGTTCATTCTAGATCATCTAGTATTCGCATCAAAAATATTGTTATTACAATTAGTTGGTGAAGTTCATAATTCACGCAAACAAAATAGAGATATAAATTATTCTGATTGCTTAGAATAAATTAAATAATGTATTAGATATACATATGAGTACTTTGACATTGCTAATTCAGTTTGGTGGGAGTCATTTTTCAATAATCAAAGTGATATTTTTTCAACAACAACAAAGAAGGATATACCTTTGAAAAATCCATTTATTTGGCCATAAAATGTGTCGAATGCACATGAGGAAATAAACATTGTTGAACAGCAACAATCTCAAGGTATTATTAATTATTCACAGGCAGAGGAAAGAGAGATGTATATTGGTTCCAGAAGATCTCGTGCATCACGTGAAACCATGGAAGACCTTTACAGGGGTTCAATACAGGATATTAAGGAGGGTTGCATAATTGCAGTGTGTAGAGCTATAAAAAGGGTCTCTTTCACCTCTAGTTACATCACATTAATATGTCAATCCGGGAACGTCTTGCTATTTCAAACAGTGTCTTTGTCTGAGGCTTAGCATTTGTCAAAGTAATGCTCGTAGTATAACTGTTTAAAACTACAAGAGTAAATGGATGCATATCTACAACTTAACTACTTCAAAAGGCTAAATTACACAAGGAAATCAATCAGTCAAGGGTTCGGTAGCAATAACCCATACCTTTCGTAATTGATGGGAACAGATCGGAGATCTGGGAGCCAGGTAGAATATGCTAACGCTCAGTATAGCCTGAGATTGTCCTTAATAAATGAAAATGAGACGGCAAGTAAAGAAAGTAGCAATGAAATAAAACAGCACATCAGCCAAGTGCTCGGTAGCAATAACCCAACGCTTTCGTGACTGATGAGAACAGATCAGAGGTCTGGGAGCTAGGTAGCAGATGCTAACGCTCACTATAGCCTGAGATTGTTCTTAATAAATAAGAAATGAAACGGCAAGTAAAGAAAATAAGAACGAAATAAAACAGCGCATCAACCAAGGGTTCGGTAGCAATAACCCATCCCTTTCGTGACTGATGAGAACAGATCAGAGGTCTGGGAGCCAGGTAGTAGATGCTAACGCTCACTATAGCCTGAGATTATTCTTAATAAATAAGAAATGAAATGGCAAGTAAGGAAAACAGCAAATCAGCAATCTTGAAATGGAACGGAAATTGAAATGGAACAACATTCAGAAATGGAATGACAACTGAAACGGAACAACAACTGAAATGGAACAGCATTCAGAAATGGAACAGCAACTGCAGTAACCAAGTTCATCAAGCTATAAATTCTATTTAATCACTCCAATCCAAATGTCAATCCTTCGCTCTTAAAGATATACACATACTATGGAACAACACTTCCTACAGATCCAAGATGGAACAGTACTAATGCCCATATAAACACAACGTGCTTAATCTGACTCTGTTACTGCTCTAAATAAAAGCATATGATTGCATCTCAAGACAAAAATAGTAACATTCAGGGATTCAATAATCATGTGAAATTAGAACCTTCAAGATAAATGTTGTAACACAATCACATAAAACTCTGTAATGGAATGACAGTATCCTGTAGAGATTAACCGTATTATACCAACACTTAGAGGATTGATAACATGATGTAGCGTCAATACAAGACTTTTGTTTGCAGTAACATTACATGAGTTAAACCCAACAGAGTATGTAACATAAACGTTATAAAAAACACCAAATTACCAGATTACATCTATAAACAAACCACACAGAAACCACGCGTAATGGTACAAGAGCAAGTGTCCTCTAGGACCGGACCCTTAGCCTCCAGGGGTACACCGCTTAAGATTGATCCAGGCTCAAAGATAAAAGAGTAACCAAGTCTGTATTAATGCATGAAGTAGAATTACAGTAACTCAAGTCTTTAACAGAACATAAAGATCATAGTCTTGATCTTTCTTAAAAGAAATTACATAAAAGTCCTCCCCTCTAGCCAACAACACTATCCCTTATATAAGGATGATGACGGAGATATCTAGTTGCAGAAATAGATAAAACAATGATCCCTTAGGATCTAAGGTCCTGAAGGATTCGTAGAATCGTTAATCCTTAGTCACTTCTTTCCTTTTCTGCTCCGAGCTGGTATCTCCGCTTTCTTTTCTGGGTGATTCATTTTGATCTGGTTTGCACGCAGTCTCCCTTCAAAGGGGCAGTAGTTAATTCATCTTTGTCTTTTCCTTTAGGATGGCCACTTTCCATTTTTCCTCCCTCCTGTACATAGGAATGACGATTATCAGCGTTCTCTATTAATCTCACGTGTTTCGTTATAAATCCTTATTATTGTCTAAGTTTCTAATGCAAAAAGGCTTATAAGTTCTAATGAAAAGATACTGAAGTAAGCATCAAAACATACCTTCTTTGATACTCCACACACCCCCTAGCTTACCCTTTTTCATGGCCTCATGAAAACATTGTAGTTGACATGCAAAGCAGTGAGTGAGTAGGCTGGAGATGGAATCTCGTGTGAGGGCCTACAGCCGTGATGCGAAACTAAATGATCAAAGAAATGGCCTGTTTGACCCTCAAGCATCTCATACAGGGATTGGTATCTGGGTGCAGGATGCCAAATGATTGGACTCTGGAACCTATATCCTAACCAGGATGGCACTTCCCTCAAAACAATTTCGCCATAGAGGGGGAATCGGTTAACAACAAGTTTAAAATTCTCATACTTAAATGGTTCTCTGAGCTGGATGTTTGGATTAGATATTCGATATCGAAATTTAGCTACTTCAACGACAGGGCCTTTAATAGAGGAAAAGTATTCAAGTCCCTGCCGAATGATTGCTTCATGCATGGGTCCTAATGCTTCAATCACTCTTGGAGCCTTCATGAGATTTCTATGTCTCCTACATAACTGTTCTGGGTCCCTAGACTCAGCTCTTACCCATAGATTTAATCCGTTTTCTTGTCTTTGAAAAGCATTGTAGGATTTAAGCTATTTAATTTGATTGACTGCAAATCAGATAAATTCTTGCAATTGAATGTCCCCAACAAAAGGGCCAGGGTTCAATTCGGTCTCTTGTTCTAGTACAAGGTTATGCAAGTAGAATTCACACAATAACCTTTGCACTTTTACCCCATAATGTTTACAGCAATTTATAAAATCATCTATAGTGTTAATTTGCATGGGAGCACCTGCTTTAACAGCCTTTATTTTCAATTGCAAATACCTTTCCATTAGAAATAGGGCATAGTTCTTGGTAGGGGCTCTACATGCTAGGACGTCATTGTATAGGGAACACAAGGTATCCATCTGTTTGATAACTACATCTAATCTATGAGTTACCTTTGCAACTTTTTCTTGTTTCGTTCGACATCCTTCGAAAGCTTGGCTTTCAGATAAGTTGACGTTCCTTAGCTGCTGCTGTAGTTCTTCATATTTTTCTCAGGGGGCCATTTGTTCCCTAAGTTTTTTTACTTCTTGCTTGGCCTGCTTCAAACTTTTGTGCAGGGTTATCGTTTTTGGATCCTTTTTCCATGCAATCGTGGAGGCTGGGAGCTTTACTTGAACTTTCTTATTGTGCTGCTTCGAGTTCAGAACCCTTATTACTCCTGAAGGTGGTGCCTCTGTCTGAACCATCTTATGATCCGTTTCAATTTTAACATGAACACCAGCCCACTGCTGTTCCTTTTCAATTAGAACAGTAGTCTACTTTTCAGCTTCATTTGGAACAACAGCTTGGCTTTTGTTAGGGTTTTGAGCAGTGGGATGGATTCTGGTCCTCTGCCTCTTGCCCTTAAGGGATTTTACTGGTGTGCTTAGACCTTTTCTTCCTGAAGTCCCTTTTACCCTTTGCCTCACCTTTAGAACCTTAATCTGATGGTGAAGCTGAACTATTATGTTCAACAATCTCTGTTGTTCCTTTCGTAATTCCCTTATTTCCATCATCTCTTCATAAGGAACAACAGGCTATTCGCTACGGTTTGGACTGTGGCTAGATTCCTGATTTTCTCCCTGGGGTGGCTGTTCCGGGGTAAGAACCTTAATTGACTCTGTTATTTCTTGGGCTAACTCTTCTTCTGCCCTTATTTCCTCCGGACTTTCTTCTGGTGCCTTCTGATTAGGAACGGGTTGTTCCTTCTCAACATTTTCTGATATCTTCTCATTATGAACAGACAAATTTTCTACTTCCGCCACTTCTGCATGCGATTCCTCGGGTGTATCTTTCTCTTGGGGTTTCTCTTCGGCATGGAGGTTTGGTGGACTCAAGGGTTGGCCATATTCGCCCATATTGGCCAAAATTTTGGCCAATTCATCTACCCCTAACGGGTCTTGTAATGGGCTACCTTCCTGTTGTTCCATTCCTTCCTCCTGCTCGGACTGCTCGGGTTCTCTTTCCTCGTCTCCTTCCTCTTCAGATTGCTCATCTTTTTCTTCTTCTCCTTCTGCAGATTGATCTGCCTCCTCTTCTTTTTCTTCTGTTTCTACCTCTGTAGACTGCTCTGCTTCCTCGTCGTCTTCTTCTTCTATTTCTGGTTCTACAGACTGCTCTGCTTCCTTGTCATCTTCTTCTGCTTTATCCTCTCTTGGGATTTTCTCATCTTCGATTTCTATTGTCTGGCTCATGCCTTCCTGGGGATTCTCCAGCCCCCCTCGTAGCCATGCGAGCTGTGCTGATTTTCGGCATTTTTCTAGTTGTTCGGGTGTGCTGGTGTCATGTTCTATTTTTCGGATTTCTTTCATTTTTCAGGTTGCTCCGTTGTGAAAGTGTCCTGCTCCCGTTTTTTTGAATGTTGGGGTGTGCTAGTAATTTGTTTTCGTTTTTTCGGGCATCCGGATGTGGCCAACCCTCCATTGATGATGGTAATTAGTTCTTCCCAGCTGCTCCGCAGCTGGGTGAGACTATAGTTAACTATCAGCCGAATTAATCCGTGGTGGTTGACGACTGACTCTACGTGCTGTGCTCTTTTCATGCTTCGTGAAACATCATAAAGTAGTGAATTCAACAATGCAGGTAAATTCATAGCACATTTTTGTTTTAAAACAGCTAGGAGTTTAAGATGTCGTGGTCTTACCACATCTTTTCTGCCTTCACAGGTGATGTAGCTTTGGATAATTTTTGCTAATTCCACCCATGGCTCTCCTAGCGTTGCTGACAACACCCCTTTCCCTCGAATTTTCAAGCTCTGGCCCTCGTTCTAAAAGATTTCTAAAATCTTCTATAGCCTTTCCTTCTTTACCCTCCATACCGGTCCAGTGGCTGGCAGTCCTGAGACTTCTGCTATTATGTCGTCGGTGACTACTATTCTTCTTCCTCTTACTATGGAGTAGTCTTCCTACAAATTCTATAAAAATTCGATCGCTACTGTTTCATTGGACTACTTCAGGCGGTTGAGATAGGTCAGCCATCCTGCTTTTTTCAGGATTTTCTGGGCTGCAGCCGAAACAGTTAACACTTGCGGTTCTCGGCGAACTAACCTTCCTCCCATAGTTTCACTGCAAATTCTCAAAGGAACGGCAGTTGTTCGTTGACACGTAGAGAAGATGATGGCATATTACTCATTCAAATTCTAATGCTACGGCGTATGCAGTGGAAATGGCTTTGAACAGCAGCTCATGCAAAAGAAAACAAAAATAGAAAAAAAATAATAGCGTTGAGCCGTGTTGTGCACGAGTACACAATTTCTCAAATAACGGACTGACACATGCTCTGGGGAATGATGAGGTTACCCTCACCCCCCACAATGTGATAGGCTGTCCCAACCATTAAATAAAGGAGTAGCGCCTGTTCTGCCGCAAGGTATTTATGGAACAGCGTATGGCAATATGCCATGCTTACAAAAATAGCCTATTACTGAAATCGAGGTATAAAGTTACATCGCTTTAATACGTAAGAGACTGCGGTGATTTGATGGAAGTTCGGGGATAAGACATTTGCCGTAAATAGAGAGTCTCATGCGGTCACTGTCACTAGTTCCGTAATGATTGGTGATAACATATAGTCATGCGTTATATGGTTGGGTAATATTATATAATTAATTACCACGGCATAAGAAACAAGAGGATGCAATCTTCTTACCTATTGGTGTAAAAATGCGACTTCAATACCATTAAAAGTGCTCTGCTGCCGACAGGTGTCCATAACCTTGGCAGAGTTATTTGTTTCACCCCTGGAACCATAGTCCTTTGTGTATGCCAGGAAGCATTGTGCAATGTCAAAATGTAGGCCATTATGCTGGCTTGATGACCAGTTAGTCATAATGCCATTCACGAGGGAGGAGCGAATAGTGGGCAGGCCGGCTCGTGATGAGACCTCTTGTTCCAAGGGTTGTTTGTTTGATATACCTTTTGGACCATTTCCCAGGTGTGGTGGCCATAGTGGGAATGCCACTACGCTTCCGTCCTGATGATCATGGTAGGCCAGCTCGTAATGAGGCTTCCTATCCTGCAATTTGACAATTTAGAAACCATGTTTTGCTTCCTTTTTTTTTTCATAAAGAGCATTTCCTGTTTATACACAAAGGGTGGTTCAACACTCCTTAAGAGTAGGAATGGTGGAAGAAGTCTTAATATCCCAATAGAAAGATATAGATCCTTTTCTCTTTATTGCTAAATGATAATCAGAGAAGATTCAAAAAACCATCATGATACAGATAACCAATCAGAACGGAATTAGTAGAGCAATGGCATCAAAAGATGATGAATAGGCATGTCTTTCCCTGCATCCTTTCACCAATTCAGAGCGTTCTCTTATAAATATAGCGATTTATGATTGATTGATCTCCGTATGTTGTGCTTTTGTTTCCATCCCATAAGTGCCTAGTCGTATTCAAAAAGACTTGAAAGAACATTAGCAATAAGCATCCTTAATTCAAAATAGCAAAAGGAGCAAACTGTTTCACAAGGAGAGAAAAATTATATAAGTAGTGTTCCTTTCGAGAAAGGGCACAACAACAGTTTACAAATGCTGTCCATTTGGAGAAAGGAACAGTAGAAATCAATAGTGCCGTTCCTTTTGAAAAGGAACAACAAAATCAAACAAGTGACGTTCCTTTGAAAAAGGAATAGCAGAAATCTAAAAGTGTTGTTCATTTTGGAAAAGGAACAACAAAAATCAAGAGTGTTGTTTCTTTTGAAAAAGGAACAGCAAAAACACACGTGTCGTTCCTTTGGAAAAGGAACAATAGAAAGAAAAAGTGTTTTCCTTTTTGGAACATGAACAACAAAAATCACAAGTGTTGTTCCTTTTGGAAAAGGAACAACAAAAACACACAAATGTTGTTTCGTTTGGAAAAGGAACAACAAAAATCAAGAGTGTTGTTTCTTTTGAAAAAGGAACAGCAAAAATCACAAGTGTTGTTCCTTTTGGAAAAGGAACAACAAAAATACACAAGTGTTGTTCCTTTTGGAAAAGGAACAACAAAAACACACAACTGTTGTTTCTTTTGGAAAAGGAACAACAAAAATCACAAGTGTTGTTCCTTTTGGAAAATGAACAGCAAAAACACACAAGTGTTGTTCCTTTTGGAAAAGGAACAACAAAAATCACAAGTGTTGTTCCTTTTTGGTAAAGGAACAACAAAAATCACAAGCGCTGTTCCTTTTTGGGAAAGGAACAGCAAAAATCACAAGTGTTGTTCCTTTTGGAAAATGAATAGTAAAAACACACAAGTGTTGTTCCTTTTGGGAAAGGAATAACAAAAACACACAAGTGTTGTTCATTTTTGAAAAAGGAACAGCAAAAAAATCACAAGTGTTGTTCCTTTTGAAAAAGGAACAACAAAAATCACAAGTGTTGTTCCTTTTGGAAAAGGAACAGAAAAGATCACAAGTGTTGTTCCTTTTGGAAAAGGAACAACAAAAATCACAAGTGCTATTCCTTTTTGGGAAAGGAACAACAAAAATCACAAGTGTTGTTCCTTTTGGGAAAAGAACAGAAAAAACACACAAATGCTGTTCCTTTTTGGAAAAGGAACAACAAAAAAAATCACAAGTGTTTTTTCCTTTTAAAAAAGGAACAACAAAGATCACAAGTGTTGTTCCTTTTGGAAAAGGAACAACAAAAACACACAAGTGTTGTTCCTTTTGGGAAAGGAACAACAAAAATCACAATGCTGTCCTTTTTAGAAAAAGAACAGCAGAAAACCAAAAGTGCTATTCCTTTTGAAAAAAAGGAACAACAGAAGTAACAAAACTTGTTGCAAAAATATATACAAAAATAATTCAAGAAGCTATGTACAAATTGTAAGGAAAAGTAAATTTCTTTGTGCATTACAGGTGAGGAAGACTTGTCTTCCTCCCCTAAGATCTCCATATCTGAATCTTGGCGTAGCTATTGGCAAAAGGACTCCCGAGTAAGTGGTTTATGATAGAGACAGACTCGATGACCATTTGCCTTAAAGGTATATCCAGAGCCATCAATAGTAATCAGGGTAAGGGTACCATTGTCATGTACTTTCTGGATTTCATATGGTCCCAGCCAACGAGTCTGGAGTTTCCCGGGGAAGTCCTGAAACCTGGAGTCATATAAAAGAGCCCAGTCTCCTTCGTGGAAAACTCTATTTTTAATGAGAGCGTCATGCCATTTAGCTCTCTGCTGCTGTATCAGGGCAGTGTGCCGAAGTGCAGAAAGCCTAATTTCATCCAGCTCATTGATCTGTTGTAGTCGATTAATCTGTACCTCAGTTAAGTCTAAACCAACTTCTTGTGTTGTTCGTAATGACTGGATTTCAAATTCTATAGGAAAAATAGGTTGTTTTCCGAACATTAGCTAGTAAGGTGAGTGACCAGTGGTGCTTCTCCATGTTGTTCTATAAGCCCACAGTGCTTCAGGTAGTCTGGAAGCCCAATCGCATCTATGTGATGCAACTGTTTTTGTTAGAATTGTTTCTATTATCTTATTGCTTCTTTCTGCTTGCCCATTTGCCCGTGGGTGATATGGGATGGTAATTTTATGCTAGAAATGATAGTTGTTGAGTGTTGCAGCTATTCTGTTTCCAGCAAACTATGGTCCTCCATCTGTAATTATCTCTCTAGGAAGGCCATAGCGTACAAATAGATGGAGCAGGAACTATACGACAGATTTTTCTGTAGCTCTGGGCAAGGCCTCTACTTCAACCCACTTGGTGATGTATTTTGTTTCCACCAAAATGTATGTTTTCTGGTTTGATGGTGGGTTGATTGGTCCTACGAAATCAAGAGCCCAACGCTCAAATGGTTCGATGACTAGTTGTGGTTTCAAAGGCATCTCATCCGACTGACTAGGGCATCCCGCTCTCTGGCAACTGTCACATGCTTGGACAAATTTCTTTGCATCTTTGAAAATTGTGGGCCAATAATACCCTGTGTGTAATACTTTATGTGTAGTCCTGCGATCAGTGAAATGTCCACCACATGGTTGGTCATGGCATGCTTTCTATTAGGATATTCCGACACATAGGAAATAGTTAAGTTCAACTTGGTCTAGTATAGAGTTAGGTATAGAGTTAGCTAAAGTGTGTTTCTTTACTGTTGTACATTTTGTAACTTACAATCCGACGGTCACGATATGCAGTGATCCGACGGTTCATTCTATCCTCGGTATTATCAACACTTGATCCATGGCTTGACACCTGATTGGTCCATGAATTCTATTTAAAGCGCATGAAGGGTCATTTGTAGGTTAACCGTGCATGAGATAAGCTTATGTAAATTTTCATTCTTTTATTAATAAATTTCCTGTAGTAGCCACGTTGGCGCAGGCAGTGGACTGTTTTTTTCTCTGAGGGTTTTAACCACGTCAAAATACTGGTGTATTGATCTGTGATCTGTTTGTGAGCGGTGTCCTTTTGGTGTTCTGTCTGAGGAACTTACCCTGTAAATTCCTACATGGTATCAGAGCTATTTGAGGGCCACGTCCGTTGCTGATCCAAATCTGAAGCCGGTAGAACTACATGCGGCTGTCGTTTCCTAGATCTACTGTTTATGACTAATTTCGGGCTGAGAGGACTGCTCTGTTGTGTTCGTAGCATCTGTTCCAGTGAGGAACCCCTTTCGTTTCACACGAAAAGGTTTCCGGTAGCCCTATCTGCGTCATTTTTAAGATCTGAAGGTATACAGTGTTTATCTGCAGTTTATTGTTATTTTCTCTCTGGTTATTTCGGTTTCTATTTATTTATCTTTTTTTATTACCGGATCTATACCTTTCATTTCTGTGTATGCTCTTTGCCCTGCGACCCTGTGCGATCTGGGCAAATCAGAAACAGAAAGGAAGTTTTTTTTCTCAAGCGTATGCTCTTTTCCCTATACCTTAGTGTGATCTTGGAAAATCAGAAACATTGAGAAAAATATTTAGTTTCCAGCTAAAGCTAACTTCGAGCCGCAAGGTTCATTTTTCTTTGCATATTCATGTTGCGTTTTGTGTTTTTGTTTTGTAGGAAAAGAGGAGCTTTCTCAAGGCAAGCACGCAACCCAAGCCCCCCCCCCCCCCCCCCCCCCCCCTCTCTCTCTCCCGCTCTCAAATCTTTTGTATAGCTCAATTGGTTCAAAGCTATTTTAACAGAGTAGAGGTCTTGGGTTCAAATCTCCATTTTGTGGGGGCGTTTTTTTCATTCCCGCACATTTGTGCACTTTGCCAGCAACTTCAACATGTTTTTTTCAAAAAGCCATAACTTCTTCATCCGGAAGCCTTTTTCAGAGCTGTTTTTTTTAAAACAGCCTAATTTTTCGAGATCTATCCATTGGAATGCTTATTTTCAGCATCTTCAGCTTCACTCTTTTTAAAATGGAAAGTCCATGCCAAGTCATTCTTGACAGCACTAACTACTTCCAATGGATATCCTACATGGAAGATTTACTTAGAAGTAAAGGTCTCTACAGAATAGCCACGGGCCAAGAGAAGAAACCAAAAG
>APFE030546539.1:9370-35274 GCA_000404065.3 Pinus taeda
TTTTAGGTTATGTCACTGCTCACAGGTCCCGGAATGTGTCCTCCAATATACGAAAACAGGGGTAATAGGGACGGTGACCAACGGTGACAAATTACTGTGTAACAACAGTAAATCACTGAAGGTCTCAACGGCTGACCAAATAAGCCAAACAACATCTTGCGAAGCCAGATGGCCTCATAAGTAGCTAGACTGGCTGCCATATACTCTATTTCCACTGAACTCAATGCTACTGACTGCTGCTTCCGGCTGAACCATGACACTACTGCTGAACCCAACCCAAAACAACACCCTGAAGTGCTCTTCCTATCAGAAGCACAACCTACCCAATCAGAATCAGTATAACCTGCCAATATCACTCCATCCCCCTGCCTGTAGTCCAGACCATAATCCACTGTCTCCTGCAAGTACCGCAAAATGTGTGTTGCAGCCACCCAGTGAACCTTCCTAGGCTCACACATGAACTGACTCATCGTGTTGACTGTAAAACAAATATCTGGTCTAGTGTTGACCAAATACATCAAGGAACCAATCAACTGCCTGTATAATGTGGGATCCACCAAATCGGAATCCAAAGCATGAAGCCTCTTCTAGTTGGTGATCTTCGGTGTCGACATGGGTTTATAATCTTCCATGTGGAATCTACCAAGGATGTCCACAATATACTTCCCCTACCCCAGGAAGAAATGCCCCTCCTCCTGCCACACCTCCAAACCCAAAAAGTAATGCATCAAGCCGATGTCCTTCATCTCAAACTTTGTCGCAAGATCTCTCTTGTAGTGCTCTATGAGTCTCTCTGCACTTGTAATGATCAAGTCATCCACATACAACACTAGAATGAGAGACTTCTCACCTATCACAATATAGTAAAGGTTTGGATCTACCTCACTCTTTGTGAAACCCATCCCCTGCAAGTATGTATCTATCCTGGAGTACCAAGCTCTGGGAGCTTGCTTCAGGCCATAAAGGGCCTTCTTCAGTCTGCACAAATGGGACTCCTTCCCATGCACCTCAAAGCCCTGTGGCTGCTCAATGTACACCTCCTCCTGTATGAAGCCATTGAGAAATGCGGTCTTCACATCCATCTGGTGGATCTTCCAACCCAACTCTGCTGCTATCGATATAATGGAGCGAATCGAAGTATATCGAGCCACGGGAGCGAAGGTCTCCTCATAATCAACTCCCTCTACCTGGGAGAACCCTCTAGCCACAAACCTCGCTTTGAATTTATCAATGCTGCCATCTGCAGCAGCATGCTTTACCTTGTAAAGCCATCTGGAAGTAACCACGGATTTGTCCTCAGGCCTCGGCACCACCTCCCAAACATCATTCTTCATGATAGAAGAATACTCCTCCTGCATGGCCTCTCTCCAGACCTGCTGGCTAGCTGCCTCATAGCTAGAAGGCTTAGAGTCAAGGATGCTGGTAACCATTGCCATATAGCTACAAAATCTCTCAGGTGGTCTACTCTCTTTGACCGGCCTCTTCGGCTCAGCAACAGATGTGGCATCTCTCAAGGTGTCCTGAAGCTAGTTGGGCTTCCTCTTCCCTGAGCATGCTTCTCCCATAGGAGAATGAAACTCCTCCTCATCATCACCATCAGTAGCCTGAACTCCTGACTGTTTGTCTATTGTCCTCTTTCCTGCACCTGAACCTGTAGAAGCTGAGGTACCGTGTGAACTGTTCATCAGCGGACTCCCTAGTGAACTGCTCTGTGACCTGCTCGGAGCACCACCCCTCTGGCTCGGTGAGCCACTACTCACTAATGGACCTGACATCCTCATAGATGTACCTCCTGATCCTCCTGATCCTCCTGATCCCTGCCCACTGGATCCCTGCGACTGACTCAACTGCTGCTGAGGGTCTGGCTGTCCAGATACTCCAACTCCCGTGATCTCCTAAGGCCCTGTCCTCCTCGAACTTCACATCCCGTTTAAAAACAACTCTCCTCTGTGCATGAATGTAAATCCAAAAGGCCTTTGAGGTCTCACTGTAGCCCAAAAAGATACCCTTCTCTGCGGTGGGCTCTAGTTTGGTCCTCTTCTCCTTGGGTATATAGGAGTATGTAATGCATCCAAAGATATGAAGATGACCAATATCAGGCTTCTTCCCAGAAAAAGCCTCCTTCGGAGTCATGTGCCCCAAGGCATAATGAGGACTCCTGTTCTGCAAGTAAACAGCTGTGTTGCAGGCCTCTGCCCACAAAAACAATGGCAACCCCTGATCATATAACATGGATTTGGCAACCCCTATGATGGATTTGTTCTTCCTCTCCGCAACCCCGTTCTGCTGGGGGTTGTAAGGAACAGTGAACTCCCTCCTGATGCCTGCCTCCGCACAATAGTCAACAAACTCTCCAAGGGTATACTCTCCTCCATTGTCCAACCTCAGGGACTTGATCTTCTAACCTGTCTGTGTCTCCATAAGAGCTCTGAACTCCTGAAACCGCTTGAAGACCTCACTCTTGGTCTTCAAGAAATAAATCCAGGTCCTCCTGGAGTGATCATCAATGAATAAAACATAATACTCATATCCACTCAAGGAAACATGAGACATCCGACCGCTCACATCAGAATGTATCAAATCAAGTATCCCAGTCGCTCTGCTGTCACTGCTGGGAAAAGGGGATTTGGGAAACTTGCCCATAGCACATCCTCTACAAGTATCAAAGTGATCAGTACTGAAATCTGGCATACCTGTAGTGATCTCCCGCAAGGTCCTCAAGGCTCCATGATACATATGTCCCATCCTACGGTGCCAAATCTCACACTGCTCAGAATTGCTAGCTTTGTTGTCGGTACTACTACTCAATGCCAAAAGAGGCTGGAATGCAAACCTGTACACCTTTGCATGGCGTACACCTATCACTCTAGCTGACTCAGCTGGAGCGCCCCTGGGATACATCAACACCTGTCCTCCCCTGAACAGTACCTCATATCCTCTGTCCTCCAAAGCTGAGACAGATATGAGGTTCTTGCTCATCCCTGGCACATAAAGAACCTCTGTCACTTTCAAGGGAGGTTTGGACTCCCTCTGAAATGTCAGTGTCCCCACCCCGACTGCTCTAACAACTCTGTCATCACCGAGTATTACCTCTACATCAGTGTCACTCTCTGAAAGCTCCGAGAAGTACTCACGGACTCCTGTCATATGACGTGAAGCCCCACTGTCTACATACCAGATACCTGTAGATGCTCCGCTAATCGAGGGAAAAGCCTGCTCCCTTTGAACCTGTAAGGCAGGTGATCCTGCACTAGAGGACTCACACATAGTGAATGAAAACTTCCGGTCAAAACGACCTGCAAAGTCCTCAATCTCTGCTGAAGCTGCCAAACTCTGGTCCTTCCCCTTCTTCTTCTTCTCCGGACACACAACTGCATAGTGTCCCATCTTTGACAATTCCAACATTTCACCTTGGAATAGTCCTTCTGTGTGTTTACCTATTTTACCTTTACCTTTGCCTTTGCCCCCACCACTGCTTGTGGAAGCCTGCTTCTTCCCTTTGCCTTTCTTGCCTCCTGCCACAGTGCTACATCCTCATCTTGCTCAACTGGCTTGGCTACCCCAAGCTGACCTTTCCTGATCTCTGTCTGAATGCAATCATCCCAAAACCTCTCCCATGTGGGAAGAAGGGTCTCACGAGCACAAACCCCATCAGCAAAGTTCATCCATGAACGGGGGAGGCCATTTACCGCAATCCGCACCAATTCAGTGGGTGGAATGGCCTCTCCAATCGCTGCCAACTCATCTCTCACATTAGTAATCTTAGTGAGATATCCAGCTGCACTATCATTGCCCATCTTAATGTTTTTCAGTTTCTCCTTCAGAACCATTTTCCGGTTCTCATTGGTACTTTGGTAGAGATTGGACAATGCTGTCCACATCTCATGGGCATTGCTCTTTCCTCTCACATGAGGAATGCAATGGTATTTAATTCCGTCTAGAATCAGCCTCTTACCCTTGTTTTTCTTTTTATTAAGCAGCCAACTGACTAGCATCAGTAGGCACAATAACAGGGGTCTGTGTGGTATGCACCATGATATCCCAGACTTCTGCCTCCTCAAAGATACTCTGCATTCTCTCCTTCCAAACGCTATAATTTGTATGCCCATCCAACCTATCCTCCACCCTCAATCCCAATGACATCCTGCTATTCTAAAATTGAAAATAGCACTGCTGTAGTAAAGATAAAACCTGCTATTTATGAAAAATCAGCTTGCTGGAATTTTCTAAGTGAAAAATCAGCAGCTGTAATTTTTCTCTTTTGCTGTCCCAAACTGCCCTTCAGCACTCAAGCTCTGATACCATGTAAAATTTTATGTTTTCCCACCCCGGTTTTCAGTTTTTCCTTATTTCTCCCATGTAGTTAAATGTCCTTTCCCATAACCATACATTCAACAAGCTGAAAAAAATAAATTTGCTGAAAACACAAATTCTGGAAATTTTACAGAATGCTGGAAATTGCAGAATAAATCAGCAGTAATAAACAGCCATAAAACACATTAAAACACTGATATTTTTTGTCAATGTGACCCTGGAAAAACCCCCTACAACTCTTGGGGAAAACCAGTTTGAGAGCTTTTCTTTATTTCTGAAAAAAGAAAGCCTTTTTACAGCAAGAAAATATTCAGCAAAAATCAGCAAGCAAACTTTTATAACTTATATCAGCCTTGCTGAAAAACTGCCCTATTGAAACTTCGCTGTTGTTACTCTGCTGCTGAAACTCCGCTGCTGATACTCCGCAGCTCACTATCCAGAAATATCCCTTGCTCTCTTGCTCTCCTTCTCTCAATCTGCTCATGAAAGAATTGAATTGAATGTGATCTTTTCCTCCTTTTCCTCCCTTAATATAACTCCAAGTGACTTTTGGGTGATCCAAGTGACTTTTGGGTGATCCCTAAATCCAATGGCTGAAATAGATTTAGATCAATGGCTGAGATTAAATGCACATTTAAATCTCACTTTCTATTTTTTAATTCACCCCACTTTAATAAAGACCCACTTAGTCATTTATTTCCAAAGTCACTTTTCCTTTCTAATTTTTCATTGACTTTATAAAAGTCACTTTAAAATTAGACTTAGTAACTTTATCACTTAAAGTCACTTTTAAACTAGATTTTAACTTTATAAAAATTATAAAGTCACTTTAGGAGAAAATTTAAAATCTTTTGGACACTTTTCCCTATGCCAAAGATCAAAGCCTAAGGGAACCACCTGTCCACCGGTACCAAATTTCAACAATATCAATCCCTACAAAATTTGAACTCATGACCTCCATTATGTAATTTGAATGACTTACCAATAAATCACAAGTCATATTTATGAATTTAATGGAATTTTGGAGATTTTAATTATTTTAAATGAAAATTGAAACAACTTGACAAGTGGCCAATCTAAATCCAAGACTTTTAGGAAATATGATTCAAAAATATTTGCCAAATTTTCATATCTTTTGAATTCATCCTTTCCAAGATTCTTAGGAAAATAAAATTCCAAAATATTTGCCAAATTATTTTTCATATCTTTTGAATTCATCATTTCCAAGATTTTTAGAAAAATGGAATTCCAAAATACGTGCCAAATTATTTTCCATATATTTTGAACTCATCCTTTTTGCCTAAAAAGTGGATTCTTTAACCAATTTCTATTCTATAAAAGCTTGAGAAATGTTTATGATTTTTTTATATCTTTTTTTTGTTGCAGGTTGTGAGCATGGAGAAAATCTCATCTTTGTAGTAAGAATTTTTTTTTGTTATTTAATTATTAAATTTTTTTTATCAATTTTTTTAAATTTATTGATTGATTTTTTGCTCTGCAGCTTGGCAACACTACTAGGTGGTTGGCCATAGCTCTGTGGCTAAGCAAATGGATGGCCATGGCCTTGGCTGTTGGCTGCATTTAATTGAAAAACCGTTTTTTTCACGCAACCTCACAAATAACACTCCATAGAAGCCTGAAAATCTCTCAAATGGTTATGAATTTTGTGAAAATATTCTGCGCTAAACATAATTCACACCATTCTGAGAAAAACCCGTGTTTTAGATTTTTCATATTCACTTTCATTTGGTCACAAAATGCATTTTAAAAATGACATTTTTAACTTCTGCGAATTTGGCCTCTCCTCAGTTAACTCCTGGTGAATTTTTATTTTTATTTTTATTTTTTTTTTTTTTTTTTTTTTTTAATCAGGACTAATTTTAGTCAATAAATTAGTCCTTCTTCATTTTTCAAAATCACTCATAACATTTGCAGCAATTTGTTTCCTTGGCTTCCATGAATTTTTATTTGTTTACTTTATTCTTATTTTCGTTTTTGTGCTTTTATTTATTTTTATTATTTTTAAAAAACAAATAATGATTTTTTTTTAATAAAAGATATGCTAACACGAAATCATTTTTCTGATCCTCTAGATCACACAAAGTGCAGGAGGAGAGCATACTTATGAATTCTTTATGTAATTGAAATCTGAAATTTGAAAAGAAATATAAGAAGAATTTGATTTCAAACCTCAAATTTTAACTTTCTAAACTCCACTTGTTTTCCTTCTTCACAAATATTCCTTTGATTGTAGATCTTACTGCCAATGGTTAGTGAATGAGGTGGCTCTTACTGCACCACCCAAATTTCCAAGAAATAAATGAAATCAAATTTTTAAAATCAAAAACTTTAAAAAACTTTCCAAGCTTGGTTTTATTTTCCTATTCTATCCTACTCCCTTTTGAGAAAGAGATTTTTATTTTTATTTTCAAGTGTAGGAGTATTTCCAATGAAGCCATTTACGGATCAAAGTCTCTAGTATGCTCACATCCAAATTTGAAAAATATACCTGAATGTTTACAAGGATGTGAAAGATCAATTGCACATTTGGATTAAATGTTAGGATTCGTTGAAGAATGGAAGAATGTTGTGGCCTAGTCACCTTTTGAAACCAATCTTCAATGTAGTCTTCATTCTCTTGTCTCTCCTCCAAATACTTGAATATCATTCTAGATCTCCTGTCCATAAATGGATTAGTTCGAAACTCTTGTAGTGAAAAGATTAATTAAAATATATGCATCCTATTTATCATGATTTATATATGCAGCTAAAAATGAGATTCAAAGCTAACCCCTATGTATACTTCCTCATGTTACTAAGATCTTGCTGTCACCAAGTCATCTTTTCAACATGAGTTAGTTTTTCCAAAGAAAAATACTAGAACTGAATTAAATTCCTAATGCCTAATCCCTTAGCACCATCCCCGGCAACATTGCCAAAATGTTGGGCAATTTAATTGCTTAAATTGCTTTCATTAAATTATCAACCAGGGAAACTCGTAAGCCTATGATGATGCCAGCAAAATATATGCAGGAGTAGGCAACTAACTCTATGTTTAACTAAATGATTTATGATTCAATATAATATGCAAGGGAAGAGACTCCTAATTGAGGAGGTCCTGGTTGTCCTTCCCTACAGTATTATAGATTGAAAAGAAATCATTAATTACATAAAACTAGAAACTTGAAATAAAGACAAGAGAATGAATTTAATTGTTGTTCAGATTAAAATAGAGAGAAAGACTAACTTAGTCCCTTGATTGTCCCCTCATATGCTGATCCAAACTAAACTAAGATTCATTTATAAGCATAAGAAATGAAATAACTTGAAACTTAAGGGCAAAAGAATGAATTTCAATTATCATGCAAATCAAATAGAGGGAGAGCCTAACTTAGACCCTTGGTTGTTCCCTCATATGCTAATAAGATTTTAATTTAAAACTCATTCATCAATCAAAAACAAATCCTCAAACATCTAAGCAATGAAATAAGATCTATTATGAAATAAAATGTTCCTTTGATCCTTTTAGAGTGAGCTCAATTCTCCTAAGAACAAAGTGACAAGCTATTCCATAAATTCATATACTACATTAACACAATTAATATCTAAAACTATATAATGGAAATTTATGTAAAATGAAGCTTTATTCTATTCCATCATAAGTTGGATACATGCTCCAAGATTCCTCCCCTTTTGGAATGGAGGAGGTGCTCCTATTTATACAAAAACTATGATAACCACCTCATAAATGTAGACCCACTATTCCCTCCTTTGACCCACATATTTCTCAACCAATGGTGACACATAACCCTATCCTCCATGATCTCCTCCATGAGGTTCATGATCTTCTCTCTTCCATGAGGTTCATGATCTTCTCAAATTCGAATTTGAACATAGAGTGCCACATAAGGATGCCTTGGAAGCTTCCTTTGTACCTACACATGTCAACAAACTCATTCTAATTGTTAGGTATAAGTATAAGCATATTATTTTCTAAAGTTTAACCATAAATCCACTTTCAAATGTTAAGAATTAATAAACTTTGGAAAATCATAGTTATAACCCAATGATGAGGTAAATGTAATGATGTGGAGGTGGAATGGAGGTGATATGAAGGTAATATGGAAGTAATGTGAAGGTATTGGTGAATAATGGAGTGAGAATAAGGACTATTTTGAGGCCCAACAATCATCTCCTTTAACAGTAGTAGAGCCTTGTAGTGTGCATGCCCCATCCTCTTGTGCCAAAGCTCATTTTGGTTGTAATTTTCATGTACAAGAGCCTTCACTAGCTATATTCTACACATATATAGGTTTCTCTCTTTATTTCTTATCACTCACCTCACATTAGGATCAAAGCCTCTCATCTTGATAGATGACACACCTCCCACGAAATTTACCTCAAGTCATGTATCCCCCATAGTTGAAATGGAGAGAAAGTTATTCTCCAACTCGGGTACATAGAATACTTCCTTCACCTCCATATAGTACCCCCGGAGTCCATCTAGAACTATATGTTACCAATACCCTCCACTATATACCTAGCATTTTCAACAAGCTCCACATGAAGATCAACATGTTCCTTAGCCATATTGGTGAAGAGGTTCCATCATATGATGAGAAGACTTTTTATGCACAAACCATAAACCACATGTCATGGTGCCTAATAGACATGACACTAATACAAACTCCTCAAATTTCTCAACTAACTCATCCATTTGTGCAAATGTAGTTGTTGAAATCTTACCTTTTCTTTTCTTCTTATTGGGGCATTGCTGAGCATAGTGACTATACTTGTCACATGCAAAGCACTTGACTATGTTCATGTCCTTATTTTTATCTCCTTGTGAAGTTCCTCCACTTTGGTTTTGCTTGGATTTACCCTTCCCCTTCTTTTATTTCTTAGCAAAAGAAATTTACTCATCTCCACCTCCACCTCCATGTTATCCATAAAATATCAAACTCTACCACATCCCCTTTTGGTGAAGTTTTCCCACAACCTGGTCCAATCAGGAAGCATGTATCTAGCAAGGATACATATTCAAAGGTATCCCATTTCTTGGTACAACCACCTAGGGTTATCTTAACAAGTTCACCCTCATCCAAAACCTCCCTAATAGTGGACAATTCATCACAAACCTACTGGATTCATGTGAAGTATGAGGCTACAATTTCAAAAAAAATCATTCTTACATTTCTTGGTTTTTTTCTTTGTACCATCTTCTTGTTTTGGTTGTTACTTTGGTGTAGGTTCATCAACACTTACCACATTTGGTGTTTTTTATTATTTCTTAATATGTGAGGTATTATTTGATCCTTCATAATGTCCACTATGATCCCTCTAGTCTTCACATCCTTTAGATTGTGTTCGGTTACTTGTGTATGATCCATAGGAACTTTGATCTCTTTTTCTGTAAGTTCCCATAGGACATTTTTCATCAAAACAATGGTGATTATCTCCTTCCATGGACTAAACTTTGCATCCCCCTCCAACCTATATTCAAGTCTCATACTTGATGTTTCCATCTCAACAAATCGATTTTAGCCACAAGACCCTAGTTGAAAAATAGAAATTTTGTTGGTAAAATAATTATGTTGTTGTAAAACCCTTGTGTTGTATGATTTACCCACAAAGTTTTTGGTGTCCTGATACCAAGTTAAATATCTGATGCTGTATCTTATTTACTTATATCTTAAAAAAAACTTTTGTACCCAGAAATTATTTACTCAATAAAATTTAAAAATTGTTAGAAAATAAATTCACTTGTATTTTTTCTTTCAGAAACCAAATTTGTAGAGGAAATAAAATAAGAAAATCAATCACATAACAACAGAAAATTCTACCCAAAACAATCTTCCTTCTCTTATGTTACTCAAGAAAAATAGGGCCTAGACCCATAATGAATACACGGAAAAACTACTACTATCGGAACCTAGAAATGACCCCCTCTATAAATTCGGCCTCGAGGAATTCAACCCAATAGAACTTAACCATCCTAGAATATTTTGGCCATGAATAATTTTGACTCTCTTACCAACAAATTTAGTCCCTTCTTCTCACCTCTTATGGACCCTATGCACCTAAGAAATTCATTCATGGAAATTTTGACCCTCCTATTTAGCAATTCAATCTCTCTCTTCTAGACTTGATCTCCATGAAATTTTCTCCAATAATTTCCATGTTGCATTCTTTTACCTTCAATACTTTTCTCACTCCTTGAGAAAATCATTCTCTCAACAACAACAACGTAATGTGTCTTTATCCTATCCCATAGGTTCTATTTATAATTTCCCCATGGGCCAAATCCCTAATCGCCAAAGCGATAGATAAATAAATTTAAATCCCAACCTTCTTATATCAATGAAGGAGATTATCTCTAAGTCACTTAAATAAACTAATATTTATGCATGTGTAAACATTAGCCCAAAGACAACATTAAATAAATAATTAATCAATGTAATTTTTCTTAAGTTAAAACTTAGGTAAGAGATCATATTAGTTTCTCCTCTCAATAAAACACCTAAAAAGGATTTGTTCTCCTGCATGTTAGACACAAACCTATGCAGAAGACCTTTTGAAGCTACAATATCAATACTTCTACACCTAGTGGGGTACTTTTTCTTACAGGATGATGTTTTGGGTTGATTAATGTTGGTGCTACCTTTCAATGGGTGGTGGATAGAGCATTTAGGGACCTCTTACAACATAATGTGGTTGCCCACCTGAATGATGTTGTTTCTTTCTCTAAACACGGGTTAGATCACCCACAATAACTCAAGCATATCTTTGAGAGGTGTAGTAGATACATAATATCATCAAACCTGTGAAATTTTTTTTAAAATAAATGAAGACAACCTTTTGGGACATGTGATCTTCAAGAAAATCATCTTTATCAATCATGAAAGAGTTAACTCTATCACACAGATACCTTACCCAAGTAGTAAAAAATCCATGTAATCCTTCCTAGGGAAGATCAAATTTGTTTGAAGATTTGTTTCAAACTTTTCACAAATTGTCAAAACTTTGAAACAAATGATAAAGAAGGATGTAAAGTTCAAATGGACTACTACATAAAAGCAAGCTTTTGCTAAAATCAAATATTTTATAGCTTATGATCCCACCTGATACTATCCGAATTTCTAGAAGGAATTCTCTCTCTACACTTCTTCCTTTAACTTCTCCCTAGTAATGATATGCTTATAGAACTATGACCAAGGAATTGAATTATACTAACATTGAAAGGTAAGCTTACATTGTATATAAGGCAATCAAGCAATTCTCACTGTATAGCTTTAAAAGCCATGTTCAAGTAATTTCCCCTCATTCTACAATAAGACCACTAGTCATGTAGAAATAATTGGGAGAATGTAGGGGAAAATGGATGAACTCTCCTCAAAAGTATGATATGGAATTCAAGAATGAACACACTGTGAAAGGCCATGGTCTATACAGACTCTCTACAAAAGTCGTATACCTTGGAGACAAAGAAGAAGAAGGCTAGGAGTACAATGTATCTATGTGTTCATGTGAAACTATCTACATTCTCCAACACAAAGAATCATGGTGCCAATATTTGAAACAATATATGAAACAATGTACTATGTCTACACACATCAAACCTAAGTATAAAAATGCAATCAAACTCAAGGTTTCACTATATCAACTCATCAATAGAGTGGTCTTCTAAAAGCGCCATAATAGAGTCTTGCTTCGTTCTTAGAAAAATTTAATACAAAGGCCTCTCTTAAATGGACTAAGGGCATGCCAATAGACACTTCACATGTGAGATGACAACATATAATATCCTAAAGGAAAGGTGCTACTAGCTAGATATCTTTAAATATTCCCACATTTATGTTAAGAAGTGCACAGTCTGTCAAAAGTGTGTTGGTCAAGAGAAAAAGTTTGTTATACATTTACAATTGGTGATCATGGAGGAGGCATTCTAGCAATAGGTATTGGACATGATTGGTTAGATTTATCCCCACTCTTTTAAGAAATATTGATACACACTAATAGCCATGGACTATTTCACCTAGTTGGTCGAGGTTATATTATTGACTACAATTAGCGACCAAGTAGTCATTTAGTTCCTAGAACAACATATCATAACTAGGTTTGGCATTCCTAATTATTTTGTTTTTTAATAATGCCACATTGTTTTCATCTTTTAAATTCAGTGAATTTACATTAGAGAAAAGAATTATACTATTACACTCTACTAATTATTACCCACAAGGAAATGGATTAGTTAACTCTAGAAATAAAAAAATTATCTACATTTTGAAGGGAAACTATAATTGATCAATAAATAAACTTGCATAATGCCTTTCCTAATGCATTATGGGCATATCGAGTCACATCCAAAGCCACTCTAGGAAACTCTCCTTACTTTCTATTCTATGGGAAAGAAGTTATTCTACCACCTAATATTTTATTTCATGTCTTGTGGCAAGTAATTTCCATCTCTACAAAAGAGAACAAGCACATTGTTAAAAGTTGAATAATAGAGAGACAAATCATGATAAAACTTTTCCACTTACCAATAAATAATTAAGAAATGGTTTAAGAGGATCTGAACTTTAGTGGATTATATAAAACCTTTAGAGGTCCCAACGTCTAACCCTCTGCAATAATTTGTGCCTATATCCTCTCATGGTGTCCCCAGGAGCTAATGTATCTTTCCGCAATGTTGTGGACGTTACGTCAAACACCCATTTACACCAAAAAACTAGCAACTCCAACATTGACATAAATTAGCCTACGATGAGCACCAACCCTTCAACTTCAGTGAATCCCACCCCCTTCGACTTCAACAAAAGTGGCAAACAGAACAACAAACAACAAATCATGCCTTTTGTAAACTACCACTTCTTCGTTGCTGGAAATCCCAGCGAAAAAAATCAGTGCAACATTTGAATAGATGAAGGAACACGCAATTATATGCAAGTTCATTGGGCCCTGACTCTCAAAATGCAATTTTCCCAATTTGATTTTGAAAAAATGTACTCTTAAGGGAGATCTTAATCTAAATCTAGGATCTTGAGGCTATTTTACAGCAATCTTCAACAACCTTAAAGATTGAGAAAGGATATTTCAAAGGGGGGCATACTTTATGAACTCATATGACCTATTCATGAAACGATGTGTCCCTTGTTTCAACCTAATAAAAAGAAAATATTTATGGTACAAATATGGATTTGGATCTACTCTCTACCATAGGAGTATTGGGACCCAAAAATTCTAGAACAAATTGGCAACAAAATTGGTCAATTTTCCATGCTCTCAGACATAACAAAGAAAGTGTGTTATACTTCATATGCTTGCCTTTGTGTCTATACGAATATTTCTAAGCCCCTCCCTTCCAATATACAACTCAGCAATGAAAACATCATCTCAAAGAACCCTATAGATTATGAACAAACGTTATGTATCCAGATCAAAAATAACACAAAAACATAAGAAAAGATAGATCAACAACTAGATAATAAGCCTCTTCAAGGGGAAACCTCCCTTTACATCACATAAATGAACATTCTTGGATGATTCAAATGAAAATAACTCCTTCCTATATATAGGATTTTAAAGGGTCAAAAATATAATTAGGGATTACATAACAATAATAATGTAAGTGTTGTCAAGTCCCACTAGCACAACCGGTTGAGGATGGGCCTTGCTAGCAAGGCAACTCGGGATCGAACCTCATGGAGGTTATTGTGCCCGTGCTAGGGGGAGGAGACACACTAAAATCCAATTAGCTTAGGGCTAGTGTGGCCCAGGCCAAGTGTGATCCCCAAGTGATTTTGATGACTTAGATGCCCCTGGGTTACAATTTCTCAAGCCATAGGTCAAGCATGGATAAGCACAAATCACTTGGCAAACAAACAAAAATAATAATGTAAGGGATAAACAATAACAATAGTGGGAATTTGTATGACACAACAATAAAAATATGGGGGCTACACTAGTATTATAGGGACCTATCATGCCCCTCTCCTTCAAAAAAGTGTTTTCCTCAAAACTTGAATAGTTTTGGATGTTTTTGTATGAAAAAATAATCTTCCCATGTGGAATCTTTAGCAGGTAAGTTCTTCCACTTAATGAGATACTATGAAATTCATCTATTTTGTAGTGCCAGAATTTGTTTTCCGTGATTTCTCCAAGATCCAACATGATTTTTCCTCCCTCGTCAAGTTCTGGCAATATATTTAGAACTAGAATCTTGTCACTTATAACCTTCTTTAAGCATGAAACATGGAAAAATGGGTGAAATAGAAAATATATAGGAAACTCCAATTTGTATGACATACTAACAATCTTTTGCAACACATTGTAAGGGCCATAGTACATGGGTGATATTATCCTTCTTAGCTTGCTTGAGGGACATTTGCTTGTATTTGTAGCCATAAAATACCCAACACCCACATCACAACTTATTTCACTATAATGTTGATATGTCTATTATTTCATTCAATCTTGTGCTAGAGTTAGGGTATACTTTAAAAGTTGGAGAAATTATTGTTGATCATCGATGTGATATTTCATTGCTTGAACCTTATAATCGTCTCTTAAATACGATGTGATGGATAGTGGATGATATCCATAAAGTGCCATAAATGGGGTCATTTTTTTTTTGTGGTATGAAAAGAAATGGTATACCACCATTCTTCCAAAGGTAACCACATGACCCATTGTGTTTGTTTATCAGACGCAAGGAAATGAAGAAATCCTTCCAAACCTTTTTTTCATTATCTTGGTTTTCCCATTAGATTGTGGATGATATGAAGATTTATGAGCTAATTGAGTACTACGAAAAGAAAATAATCCTATCCAAAAACCTCTAGCGAAAATGGGATCTCTGTCACTTACAATAATATTTGGGTTTCCATATATCGTTTGAACTATTTCCGCAAATGAAGTAGTGATTTTATTGGCTTTGAAAGGATGACATATGGCACAAAAGTTTGCATACTTGGTAAGTTTATCAACTAACACCACAATGACACTCTTTCCTTCAAACTAGGGTAAAACTATGATAAAATCCAGTGAGACCTCCTCCCAATGCTGACTTGGAATGGCTAATGGATGTAAAAGAACTAAGATCTTAATTGTCGTAACTTTATTTTGTTGGAAAACTAAACTTTCTGTCACAAATTTCTGAATATCAAATTTAAGGCCATCCCAAAAAAAACCTTCTTGACCCTATGATAAGTTTTTAGAAATATTTAATACCCTCCTATAGGAGAGGTGTGCAATTCCAAAATAACCTTTACTTTGAGTTGGGAGTTCTTACATAGATATAAACAATATTTGCACCATAGTGAATAATTTTTCCATATAAATGTATAAAATGCATTGGGATCTTATTGCAAATTTTGAATAAGTGTCCACACCTATTCATCATTCTTCCATCCATCCCTTGCTTCAACTATCCAATCAGGTTGGATAATAGAAATGGCACAGAGAAATGCTTCCATATCCTTGTCCCTTCTTGAGAGTACATCTGCAACAACATTTTTCTTCCCTTTTTTGTGGATGATTTCAAAGTAATAACCCAACATCTTTGTGACCCATTTTTGTTTCTCTTCTCAATATAATATTTTTTCCAAGAAGTATTTAAAAATATCATGGTTTGTTTTACCTTGAAGTGTCTTCCCATTAAGTAAGGGTGTCATTGCTTCAGGTAATGTAGTATTGACAACATATCCTTCTCATAAATAGGTTTTTGTAATACTTTCCCTTGATTATATGACTTTCAAAAGCAATGGGTCTTCCTTCTTGCATTAAAACAACACCAATTCCATTTCCTGAGGAATCACATTCCACAATAAAGGTTTTTGTGAAGTCTAGTGTAGCTAAGACCAGAGCTCAGTACATTGCCTCTTTAAGGTGTTAAAAGGTCTGAGTTGCTTCTGGAGTCCAAAAAAATGCATCTTTCTTCAGTATTTTTGTTAGTGGTGATGTTATTTTCCCATAATTCTTAATAAACTTGTGATAATACCTTATCAACCTGAGAAAATGTTGAAGACGCCTTAAGGTTGTGGGTATTTTCCATTCCTTTATGGCTTTAATTTTGTTAGGGTCTACCATAACATCCTCATGAGATACAATATTACCCAAACATTCCACTTCTTATAACCCAAGGAAACATTCAGAGGGTTTTGCATACAATTGTTTCTCCTCCAATAGTTTGAGCACACTGTTTGAACATGATATTTCCAAGACTTGTTGTATATTAGTATATCATCAAAAAATACTAACACAAATTTTCTAAGGGAGGGTTTGAAAGTGGAATTCATCAAACCTTCAAATGTGGAAGGTGCATTATTAAGGCCAAAAGGCATGACCAAAAATTCATAATGACCTTCACGAGTTTTGAATTTTTTTTTCAAAATGTCTTTTATCTTCATTCTAATTTGATGATATCTTGAATGAAGATCCAACTTGGTGAAGTGAATTTATCTATGTAGTTCATCTAACAATTCATTAATGGCAGGAATGGGAAATTTATCTTTAATAGTGAGCTTATTGAACTCTTTATAATCCAAACATGATATGCTATGATCCATCCTTCCTATGCATGAATACTACTAGAGAAGAGAAAGAACTTTGGCTAGGTTAATTATACATGTTTTTAGCATTTTTGTAACCATGCATTCAATTTCACTCTTCTATGCATTGGGATATCTGTAAGGCCCGATGTTTGGAGGAACACTTCCTGGAATAAAGTGAATAGCATGATCATGATCATGAATAGGTGGGAGACATTTGGGGCCCTCAAATACCTTGGAATGATTGCTAATGACTCTTTGGAGATCTGGAGAAATGGATGACTTATATGTTTGAACATCTAGTGAACATAATTGTGAAATTACTTGTTGTTTTTCCTTCTTTAAAAGCATTTTCATGCCATTAGAGGCGATTATTTTCCTAGGTTTCCCTATGATACCCCTTAATTCAATTTCCTTTCCTTCCCAAAAAAAATTTAAGAAAAGTTTTTGAAAATTAAAAGCTATCATCACCAAAGATTATAACCATTAGACTCCTAAAACAACATTAGCACCACCCATTTGGATGGAAAGCATTGGACTATTCAATACATATTCCTCCATGGTTATATTGATATTATAGCACTTCCCTAAGAAATTTATAGTTCCTCCATTTGCAACCATCAATTGGCATTATGGTTTTGATTATAAAAAGCAATTCAGATCTTTGGTTATCTTACAATGAATGAAATTATGGGTTCTACGTAAATCAATTGGCACTATTACCTTTTTCTAATTGATATATCCTTTTATCTTGAGAGTTTGAGTAGTAATCCCCGCCAATGCATTAAAATATATAGTCGTATTCATTTCTTCTTTTTCAACCCCTGGGTTTGGTTCCTTGTGTATATCTTCTTCTTTTGATGCTTCTTGTTCCTTTTCTTCTCCCTCTTCACAATCAATACAAAATAATTCCTTCTCAACAAACTTATGAAATTTAGTGTATTTTCTTTCACAACTATAGAAAAGCCCTTTTATTCTTTTTTCCTCTAGTTCTTGTGGTGCCAACCTTGTAGGTTATGGATAGCTAGGAGTGGAAACACTTCCATCTTTATAGTTGTGAGTGGTAGACCTCCATGTTGCCATAAATTTTCTTTCAACTTGTCTTGCCACCCTGAATGCATTCTCCAATGACTTAGGTTCCCATAGGTGAGTCTCATATTGTATGTTATCCTTTAAAGTTCCTATGAAGACATCAATCAGATGCTGGTATAGAATATCATTTACCTTGATATTCAATCTTTGAAAGTCCTCAATGTGCTCCCAAATTGAACCCTTTTGTTTGAGATTTATCAATTGGCTAAAGAAGGTATTTTTCTTAGTATCCTCATAATGTGTTATCAATTAATACGTGAAAATTGTCCAAGTGGTAAGTGATTTACGAGGAAAAAATCATTGATAACACACAAACTAAATGGGTTCTAAATCTAAAGATGCATTGTGTACCATTTGTGTGTGTTACACATCATGTAGATCAAAGAATTGATCCATCTTTAGTATCCATGTTACCGAATCCTTTCCATCAAACTTCCTCATCCCAATCTTTGGAATGTGGTTGGCCTTTATCCTGAATTTGGAGTCTCTAAAATACAATTCACATTCCTTTTGTTTTCATCATGAGTTTCATGGACTACCTTGTCACCATTAGGAATCCTTTTTTGTAGCAACTTTGTCAAACCTTCCTTCAAACATTCTATGTCCACTTTTAAACCTTCCATGTCCCCTTTTATATCATCCATGTCTCCTTTAATTTTTCTTCTAAACCATCCATCTTAACATTCATCATTTTTTGTTCTACAACCAACTCATAAAATAGAAGAAATATAGATCACTACCTCAAAATCAGCCTCTTCAAGGGGGGAACCTCCTTTACATTACACAAATGAACAATTCTTGGATGGTACAAATGACAAGACCTCCCTTCTATATATAGGAGTCTAAGGGGTCACAATATAGTCAAAGCTGACATAACAATAATAATGTAAGGGCACAACAATAACAATAGTGGACTTCTATGGGGCACAATAATAACAATATGGGGACAACATGGGCACAAAATTAACAATATGGGGATATAATGACAATAATAATAAGGGAATACACTAGTATTATAGGGACATAACATGCCCCTCTCCTTAATAAAATATTTGTGCTCAATGCTTTAGTAGTTTTAGATTATTCTATATAAAATTTGCATCGTCCCATGTGGAATATTCAGCGATTAAGTTCTTCCACTTGATGAGATACTTTGAAATTGATCGATTTCGTAGTTGTCAAGTTCTTTTTTTGGTGACTACTTCAGGTTCCAATATGATTTTTCCTTCCTCGTCAAGTTCTGGAAATATTGTTCGAACTGGGAGCTTGTAACCTATAACCTTCCTTAAGCATGAAACATGGAAAATTGGGTGCACTTGGGAATTTATAGGAAGCTCCAATTTGTATGCCATAGTACCAATATTTTGCAACACCTTGTACATACCATAATACTTTGGTGATAATTTATTATTCTTCTTAGGTTTTTTAAGGAACATTTGTTTGTATGGTTGTAGCCATAGAAATATCCAGTCACCTACATCAAAACTTCTTTTGATACGATGTTCATCTGCTTGTTGTTTCATTCTATTCTGTGCCAAAGTGAGGTTATCCTTTAAGAGTTGAAGAACTTGTTGTTGATGCTCGATGTGATCTTTCGCTGCTTGAACCTTAGAATTTTATCTTAAATATGATGTGATGGACACTGGATGATATCCATAAAGTGCCATAAATGGGGTCATTTTTGCTGCAAAATGGAAGGAAGTGTTATACCACCATTCTGCTAGAGGCAGTCATTTGACCCATTGTGTATGTTTATCAGATACAAAGAAATGAAGATATCCTTCCAAACATTTGTTCACTATCTCAGTTTTCTCATCAGATTGATGATGATAAGATGAGCTATGAGCTAACTAAGTACCCAGACAAGAAAATAATTCTGTCCAAAAATTTTCAGTGAAAATGGGATCTTTATCACTTACAATAATCTTTGGGTTTCCAGGTAGCTTTTGAATTGTTTCCATAAATTCAGTAGCAACTGTACTAGCTTTAAAGGGATAAGATAATGCATGAAAGTGTGCATACTTGGTAAGTCTATCAACTACCACCATGATGACACTCTTTCCTTTGGACTTAGGTAAACCTATGATAAATCCATTGAAACCTCCTCCCAACGAATGGATAAAGGTTGTAATAGACCCGAGGTCCTAATTGTTTCAACTTTATTTTTTTGGAAAACTAAACATTCTGCCACAAACTTTGAGTATCAGATTTAAGGCCATCCCAAAAAAATTCCTTCTTAACCATGTGGTAAGTTTTTAAAAATCCTGAGTGCCCTCCTAAGGGAGAGGTGTACAATTCCATAAGAATCTTTGGTTTTAGTTGGGAGTTCTTACAGAGGTATAAGTGATCTTTGTACCATAACGAACATTTTTCTAGCTAAATGTATCAGATGTCCTAGGGTCTTGTTGTAACTTTTGAATGAGTGCCCACACTTCTTCATCATTCTTCCATTCATCTCTTGCTTCGTTTATCCAATCTAGTTAGATAATAGAAATGGTACCAAGCAATGCTTCCACATCCTCATCCTTTCTTGAGAGTGCATCTACAACAACACTTTGCTTCCCATTTTTGTAGTTTATTTCAAAGTCATAGCCCAACATCTTTGTGACCCATTTTTTCTGCTCTTCTGAAGATAATTTTTGTTCTAAAAAGTATTTAAGACTATCATGATCTGTTTTTACCTTGAAGTGTCTTCCCATTAGGTAAGGTCGCCATTTCTTTAGTGCATGTAGTATTTCCAACATTTCCTTCTCATAAATAGCATTGTGTAAATACTTTCCTTTGATTGGACGACTTTCAAAAGAAATGGGTCTTTCTTCTTGCATTAAAACAACACCAATTCCATTTCCTGAGGCATCACATTCCACAATAAACATTTTTGTGAAGTCTGGCATAGCTAAGACCGGTGATTGGGACATTGCCTCTTTAATATGTTCAAAGGCTTTTGTTGCTTCTGGAGTCCAAGAAAATGCATCTTTCTTCAATAATGTTGTTAGAGGTGCTACTATTCTCCCATAATTCTTAACAAACTTGTAATAATGCCCTATCAACCCAAGAAATCCTCGCGGATGTTTTATGGATGTGGGGATTTTCCATTCCTTAATGCCTTTAATTTTGCTAGGGTCTACCTTAACACCTTCATGAGATACAATATGACCCAAATATTCCACCTCTTGAACTTTAAAGAAACATTTGGAGGTTTTTACATATAATTGTTTCTCCTCCAATAGTTTGAGCACTCTATCAACACGTTGAACATGATCCTTCCAAGACTTTCTATAGATTAGTATATCATCCAAAAATACTAACACAAATTTTCTAAGGAAGGGTTTAAAAATGGAATTCATCAAACCTTGAAATGTAGAAGGTGCGTTCATAAGGCCAAAAGGCATGACTGAAAATTCATAATGACCCTCATGAGTTCTAAATGTTGTTTTCAGAATGTCTTCAATCTTCATTTTGATTTGATGATATCTTGAACGAAGGTCCAACTTGGTGAAGTAAATTTCTCCATGCAATTCATCCAATAATTCATCAATGACTGGAATGGGAAATTTATCTTTAATAGTGAGCTTGTTGAGATCCCTATAATCAGGACACATGCGCCATGATCCATCCTTCTTGTGCACCAATACTAGTGGAGCAGAGAAAGAACTTTAACTAGGTTGAATTATACCAGCCTCTAGCATTTTTGCAACCATACGTTTCATTTTACACTTTTGGGCATAGGGGTATCTGTAAGGCTTGATGTTTGGAGGAGAACTTCTCGGAATCAAATGAATAGCATGATCATGATCATGAATAGGTGGGAGGCCTTTGGGAGTCTCAAATACCTTGGAATGATTGCCCAATAAGTTTTGGAGATCTGGAGAAATAGATGATTTCGACTGGGGAATCTCTAGCGAACATAATTGTGCAATTATGCCACGTTTTTCTTCTTTATAACCTTTTTCATGCCATTAGAGATGTTCATCTTTCCCATTTTCCTTGCGATACCCCTTAATTCAACTTCCTTTCTTCTACAAAAAAAAAAGTTCTTAAAAATTAAAAGTTATCGTACCCAAAGATTATATCCATTGGACTCCTAGTACAACATCAGCCCTACCCATTTGAATGGAAAGCATTGGACTATTCAAAACATATTCTCCCATGGATAGCTTGATATTATGGAACTTTCCAAAGCAATTTGTGGTTCTTCCATTTGCAACCATCACTTGACACTCTAGTGTTGGATATAGGAAGCAATTCAATTCCTTCGTTATCTTATGATGAATAAAATTATGGGTACTACCCGAATCAATCAAGACTATTACCATTTTCTTCTTGATATGTCCTTCTATCTTGAAAGTTTGAGGAGTGGTTATTCCGGCCAATTACAAGATATGGTTAGATTCATTTATTATTTCTCTAGGATTTGTTCTTGGTGTGTATCCTCTTCTTTTGATGTTTCTTGCTCATTTTCTTCTTCCTCTTCACAATCTATGTAAAATAATTTATTCTCAACACACTTGTGACCTTTAGTGTATTTTCTATCACAGTTGTAACAAACCCCTTTTGATCTCTTTTCTTCTAATTGTTATGGTGTCAACCTTGTAGGTTGTGGAAGGCTAGGAGAAACAACACTTCCATGTTGTGGAAGGCTATGAGCAACAACACTTCCATATTTATAGTTGTGATTATTAGGCTTTATTGTTGCCATAATTTTTCTTTCAATTTTTATTTCCAACCTGAATGCCTTCTCCAATGAATCAGGTTCCCAAAGGTGGGCCTCATGTTGGATGTTATCTTTTAATGTCCCTATGAACACATCAATTGTATGCTCCTCTGGAATATCTTTTACCCTTATATCCTATTTTTGGAAGTCCTCAATGTGCTCCACCATTGAACCTTTTTGTTTGAGATTTATCAATTGGCTAAAAGAGGTGTTGTTTTTTATATCCTCATAATGTGCTATCATTTCTTCCATAAAAAAATTTCAAGTGACAATTTGTTTATGAGAGCAAAGCCATTGATACCATACAAACTAATTGGGTTCCAAATATAAAGTCTCAATGCATACCTTTTGTGTGTTTTGCACATTATGGAGATCGAAATATTGGGGGATAACCATCTGGTCTAGACCTTAAGACATCTCCTTTTTCATTTAAAGTGATGGATCCAACTGGGGATAATGGGACCAGTTTCCCAATGTGGGTTTTAATATAAGATTGGGTGGTTCTGTAGGTTTTAACCACGTGTTGGATACCTATACCAATAGGTGTCATATTTCATGATTAGCAAATTCAAATGCCAAATATGCTCTACTTTTATGATACAAAGATCACATATTTCTAAGGCAAGGCAAGGTGTGTACATGCTTTCATGTTTATTAAATTTTGATGGATGGTCCAACAGTCTAATCCGGATCATGCCATATTTCAATTTTCTGTTGTAGAATAGAGAGAGAAGTCTGTCCAAACTGTTTAATCTTGGTCAGACCAATAGTTAGGCAGGGAAAGCTAGGGTTCCCAACTGCTTAATCTGGGGCCTTGGAAGAAATAAGGGTAGTGCTAGATAGGAAATCAAAAGAAAAAGCCAATGGAAAATAAAAGGCACATAAGGGTCTACAAGTCCAAGTGCACCCTCCAAGAAGAAACAAAAAATGCTAGGCAAATAGATGGGTAGGTAGATGGGGTTGCAGAAGTGGTGTTCCTTTCAAACTGAATCTTGCTAATTAATACAAGGAAAGCAACACAATGGAGCATGTCTAACTTCCCTTTTTCCTAGTTTAAACACTCATTACTAACCTCCCTTCACCAAGTTGTGTTTATGACAGAAATTCAAGGTTTTATATTGGTTCTTGTATCCTCTAAGAGCCACATTTCTTTTGCAAAATTCTTTTCATTTTGATCTACTCCCTAAGCTAAGTTGTATTCAAATAAACTTAGTGACATCACTCCTCATTCACCTTCTCCCTCCATATTAACCCTTAACTTCTATTATTTAACTCCCTATGTTGCCCTTTCCCCTACTATTATAACACCATGGTGTATAAACCCCAAACATTCTATAAATATCCCCCCCCCCCTTGGCATTATAGCCATATAATTCACTACTAGGGAATTAAATTGACATCAGGTTAGTTTAAGAACCCAAACCTTACCTTTCTCCTCCTTCAGAACTCATCTACCTAGTCAACCCTTCATTTTGCCTATGAAACCTTGGAAAAAGCCCATCTGCACCCTTCAAACCCGCTCAAAAGGAAAAAATACCTTGAAAACCCACTTTTCCACTTTATCCTAAGTACGGGATTAATGCGCGTTTTATACAAAAATACATTGAAAAACCATTGTTTTTGAATTTATCCAAAGTTTGAGGTGCGTGCGATTTTGCAAAGAAATTTCATAAAAAAAACCCATTTTTCCTAAGTTTTTGTGATTAACGCGCCTTTATAAAAATACATTAGAAAACCATGCAATTCGCGAATAATTCTAAGGGTCCCGCTGGGCACAAATCCCAAGGAAAATAATATTTTAATGCCCGCTCGATGCCGTATCATCCGCACAGTTCATCGGCCCGTCGACCGTCCGATCGGGCGCTTTTCATCCGACGGTTGACATGGATATCGGACCGGCCCCGACATCTGAAAGTTATCGTCAGATATCTGTCAGAGGCTGACTTCAGGCCTCAGCCACGCGTCGCCCCCACAGTGTATCGGAGCCCCCTCTAACAGATTCCCTTCTGTATCAAAAGCGGTGCGATATGATACTGCCGTGGTTTCCGGTTTTCCGCCAGTCCGCCTGCCAGCATCAGCGCCACATCACTGCCTGCGTCATCGCCGCGTCCGCGCCCCCGTCCGCCATTGCTCCACTTGTCCGCCACCTCACCACCCCCGTGGACCACTCATAAGCTGCGACGTCACCTGATGACATCATGCTGACATCATCCGACCCTAACCCACCCGATGACGTCATGCTGACGTCATCCGGAAAAAGGCGCGAATGTCCCAAAAATCCATATTTTTGCCAATTTTTCGCGTTTTTTGCACTTTTTGCAAAAACTATTGTTGCACCTTCTGCATGCATTTTACGTCCAAAATTGCACCAACCTGCTCAAATCGACTTGGAGACCTTCGGCGCGCCTACCCACCTGCATTTCTGACCCAGACCGTCGAGTTTATCAGGTATTTATCCCTGCAAATCTTCTCTGAGCCTGGTTTTGTCTGCAATAGCTGAGAACTCACTTAAGATACTGAAAAACGCATAATTCACCGGCAAAATTCCCTGCACCCAGTTCCCATTGAAAATTGAACAGTCAAAATTCACTAGCTAAGCCTATTTAAACAAAACTTTCATTGAAACCTGCATTCTATTCGCACAGTCGTGAACAGGAAACCCGAAACTTACACCTAATTATTGAGAAAGGTCTGTTAAAGACAAGTATTCGCCTTCCCAAGTGACGTGTGCAGTATTTCAATTTCTGCAAGTTTACCCTATCGTCCTCTGTTTCTCAATTCACCTCTTTGTCCAAGCAATACTTTTTATGTTACTCAGCACAAGTAACACTAATTTGCATACAAAGCAGAGTTCTTAGGTAACCATGGAGACTCCAGTAGCACCTGTGGCCCTCAATGTTGCCCCTTTGAATGCCCCTCAGAGAGAAATGGAGTGGCAGGATTTAGCAGACTTGGATTATCAAATCTCAGAAGACTCCCTAACACATAGCAAGTTCCACCTCCACCTGCTAAATGAATTAAAGGCCAAACATGTAGATGGAACAGATATATTGGGTATTTGGGACTCCTTCCTCCCAGTCTTCAAGCTTCCTCGGGTCAACCAATTCCCTGACCTAATTCACTTGTGTGTTGTATGTTATGATCCCACTCAGAGAGTTGTGCTTGACCCTTCAGGCTCAGTTGTATTCTACATCACCCCTGAGGCCATCAGAGAGATGCTGCAATTCAAGACT
>APFE030546542.1:0-11151 GCA_000404065.3 Pinus taeda
ATATTTCCTCTCAAAAGCTCAATAAGGAAGACTAAGTTCCAGCATCATTTACCCTAAAAAATATTTAGCTTTCAACCTCCCAAGTAACTAGCCCAAAGCTTCATTTTATAGTGCAAAGGAAGGAGGTTACAGGTCCACAATTGAAGGGATAGAGTCCTTCTCCAAGGGGATAAGATCCTCACATCAAGGGGTTAGCTCCTTAAGGAATGGGATGCATGAACCCTCAAGGAGCGAACTTGCCAACGCAAGATTCCCTCTAGAAGCTTCCAGAATTGACTCAAAGTGAGTTTTTAAGAATAAACTTGCGCTTTTTTAACTTTTACAGGGGTTCGCACCCATAAATGTAGATACAGAGTGGTCAGGTGCGCAGGGGACATGACCAATGAGTGCGGTACCGCAGGTAATGCTAAGAGAAAGTGCGAAACCAAAGTTTTAGAGATTTTTAAGGACTTTCTCTCATTTTCAAAGCTTGATATGCAGAGCTGAGGTTTAAGACTTGCAAAGGAGGTATGTATGAGTGTTGATAGACTCATATTGATTACAAAAAGTCACGGTGACAATTTTTCGTGTAACACATACTAACACTTGGAAATAATCCTCCAGTTGGACAACCAGAACCACATATAAGAAACCCTAATTTTAGGAGAGTTTAGATTCAACAAAGAACCAGAGAACAAAGAAACCAACCCGATCAACAAGTTAAGCCTCCTTTTCAACAAAATCTAGTTGATGAAGAAGAGATGCAGCTAGAAAATCAAGAAGACATCATACATTGTTTAGATGAGGATGAGACAAGGATGTTTTTAACAAAAATAATAACACAATGAATCTAGTAATGACATATGTATTGATGAAACAGAAAAACAATTAGATTACCCGAAAAGTTATCAACATGCCAGTTTTGAGATGCAAAAGCAATATAACTTGAGGAATAGGAATGTCCCTGCAGTTCTTAATAAGAATCAGCCTAAGAAAGTAGATGGTCCAAGTGGTTGAACAAAAGAAGGATGCTTCTGGGAAAGAAATTGAAAAATCTCAAAAGAAAGATATTCCTGGGAAAGAAATCGAAAAACTTCAACTAGTTTTTAGCCTTGAAAATGAAATTTCAAAGATAAAAATGGTTGTCCCTCTTGGAAAAATATTGAGAGTTACAGAATATAGGAATCAAATTGCGAAAATTCTTAATACTCAAGCTGGATCCTCTGATATTCTAAATCTGCAAGAAGATCACCCTACCATTTTCTTAGGTCCAAGAGTGGAAGATGAACAAAATGAAGAAGTGCCACCTTTCTATGTAAGTTTAAATATTCATGAATGACATTACACAATGCTATGTTAGATTTAGGAGCATCTCACAATTTGATGCCAAAGGTCATCACGGAAAGATTGGGCTTGGACATTACTAGAGCTTACAAAGATTTACTATGATTTGATTCTAAGAGGGTTCAATGTATAGGCTTAATCAAAGATGTGGTGGCTATTTTAACTCAAATCTCTACTAAAACTGTACTAATGGGCAACATTGTAGCAGATATTCCACTAAAGTTTGATATGTTGTTGTCTAGATCATTGGTTGCTAAAATCAAGGGAACCATGCAAATGGACATGTCCTATGCCACTATCCCTATTTTTGGTGAGTAGAGAAGATTATATCGAGAATCTAGAATGGAATATATGGTCAACAGCGAAGACAAAACTCAAAATTTCCTAGTTTATGAAGTGGAAACAAAGTTAGGATCCTCTATTCTTTTCAATGAGATCATTGACGAAGCAGAAAATCAACAAGTTGAAGAAATTGACAGAGAAGATTGTGGCACATGAGATTTGATGGTTCTACTGGAAGAGATGGAACTAGTGCTGGAATTTGGATAATCAGCCCAAGAGATGAAAGTAAGTTTTTCTCTTACAAGATAAATTTTGATTGCACCAATAACATGAAAAAATATGAAGCTTTGGTTTTGGATTTGGAAAATTTAAAGAACTTAGGTGCTAAAAAAATTCAATTTTTGGTGATTCTGAGTTAGTCATCAAATAAGTAAATAGCACCTATCAAACCAAAGATGTTAGAATGAGAGCATACAAAAATGTAATTCTTGAGTTACTGGAAAACTTTGAAGAACACAATTTCAAAATTAGGCCTAGAGAACATAACAGTATTGCAGATTCCTTAGGTGTTTCAGCCAGCCAATTTACAATTCCAACTCATTCTAGCGAGAAATATGAGATTGAAATCAGATATAGGCCATCCATTCCTGATAACATAAAAAACTGGTAGGTCTTTGACAATGATCAACAAGTCAAAAAATTTATGGAACTGAAAGAAGAGTTTGAAACTACTCAAGTTGACCAACAGAATATGTTTGTTGAAACTAAAGCTAGTACATAAGTCATTCAGCTTGAAAAAAAAATAAAAAATTGTATTCCTAAGGGACTGATTCCACTTGAAAAATTGTTTCACCAGAATGATGTAGTCAAGAATCCTAAGATAAAATCTGATGATGAAGAGGTCGAAGCTTGTAATCTTGGTACTGAAAATAATCCTAAGTGTGTCAATTTGTCCAAGTGCCTTTCTTTTGAGGTAAAACAGAAAAATATTGATTTGATGAAAAAATATATAGATGTCTTTGCATGGAATTATGCAGATTTGAAAAGTTAGATCCTAGTATCATACAACATACAATAACAATAAAAGAAAATAAGAAAGGATTTTAAACAAAAGATGAGGAGGATGAATCCACTACTTCTGCCATTAATTAAAAAGGAGATTAAAAATTTGTTTGAAGCAAAGATCATAGTTCCATTGACGTTTTCGAGTTGGTTGGCTAATTTGGTTCCTATAAGGAAGAAAAATGGAGATATCGGGATATGTATTAATTTCAGAAACTTGAATAAAACCTCATTAAAGGATAATTATCCTCTTCCCAAGATGGATCACATACTGTAGAACATTCTAGGATCACAAAGGATGTCAATGCTAGATGGTTTCTCCGTCTATAATCAAATATTGGTACATCCTGATGACCAAGAGAAGACAACTTTTACCACGCCCTGGGGAACATGTATGTATGCCAAGATGCCTTTTGGACTCATGAATGCAGAAGCAACTTTTTAGAGGTCCATGGATATTGCATTTGCAGAAGAAAAGGAAAAATTTGTGATTGTGTATCAGGATGACATCATTGTGTTTTCAAAGAAGGAAGAGGAACATCTCAAGCACTTGGAAAAGATTCTTCAAAAACACAGAAAATTTGGTGTTTCTCTGAACCCCACAAAAAGTGTTTTTCTTTGACATATGGAAAATTATTGGGTCATATAATATCAAAAGAAGGGATTAAGATTGATCCAAGTAGAGTTTCTGCTATTTATAAGATAGAATTACCCAAAAATAGAAAAGAAATTCAATCTTTTTTAGGCAAGGTGAATTTTGTTAGAAGATTTATTCCTAACTTTGCAGAAATTGTGAATCATATCACCAAGATGCTTAAGAAGGATTGTAATATTAAGTGGACATCAGAGGCTAAACACTTTTTTGAAGAGATCAAGAAGGCTCTTACTCAAGCTCCAATACTTATAAATCCTGACTTTTCAAAATAATTTATGGTTTTTACTTTTTCTTCAGAACATACAATTGTAGGAGTATTGTTGCAGAGAAAACAACAAGTAGAAGACATATTAACCCAGGTTGACCCAAATGGTAAAAGAAGTAATTGGATTGCCACTTTTCTATTATATAATTTGGAGATCAGACCTTCAAAGTTGGTGAGAGGACAGGGGTTGGCAAAGTTGATGACTCAATCAAATTTTGATTGTCTAGACATTGATTTTATAGCAGAAATTTCATATGTTATTGCAGATGAAGAGTTGATCCCTATTGAAGAAAAATCCATTATGTCATATTGGTATAAAGATGTCATTTTTTTTAACAACATCATAGAGCTCCCACTTAATTATCAAAATCAAAAGCCAGATTTGTCAAGTTGAAATCTATGAGGTATTGTATCTTGAACAAAAAATTTTATTGGAAAGACATAGGTGGAATACTTCTTAATTATATGCTAGAAGATGAAGCTGAGAAAATAATTGAATAGTTTCATAAGGGTGACCGTGGGGGTCATCATTATTGGAAAGTAACAGTGAATAAAATACTTAGAGCAGGTTTTTATTGGCCTTCAATGTTCCAAGATGTATATAAAAAGATTGTTGCATGTCATGAATGTCAAATATTTTATGGAAAGAGAAAGTTGCTCCCATTTCCTTTGAAACCCATATTTGTAGAAGCTCCTTTCCAACAGTGGGGGTTAGATTTTATTGGCAAGATACATCCTACATCTTCAAGCCAACATCAGTGGATCTTACAGCCATTGATTATTTTACAAAGTGGATTGAAGCAATTCCTACAAGACAAGTTATAGACTTAGTGATCATACAATTTCTAGAAAATAACATCTTATCTAGATATGGTTGCCCAATGAAGATCATCACTGACAATGCTCATGCCTTCAAATCAAAGAAGATGGTAAGTTTTTGCAACTAATATAATATCACCCTTGGTCACTCTACATCTTATTACCCTCAAGATAATGGCCTAGCTGAGTCATCAAACAGGAGTCTAGTCAGAATTATCAAGAAGATTTTGTAGGAAAACAAAAGATCATGGCATTTAAAACTTAAATTTGCTTTATGGGTTAACTAGGGGTTTCTCCTTATGAGTTGGTTTAGGGAATTGAAGCTGTGTTTCCTAGCTCTTTTGGAGTTCCAGTGATGAAATTGTTACAAGGATTGGAGGAAGAACCAAATTCTATTCAAAGGAGGATCAATCAGCTGATTGATTTGCAGGAAAAAAGGGAAGAAGTATACACCAATTATCAATAATCTCAAAACAAAGTTAAGAAGGCATTTGACAAAAAGACAAAATAAGAGAATTTCAATATTCATGACGTGGTTCTGAAGTGGTAGGTTCGGATTGAAGACAAAGGAAAACATGGAAAGTTTGAGAACCTCTATAAAAGGCCATAGAATATCTCAACCTACCATGGAAATAACACATTTATACTACAAGAGATGGATGGTTAGCTGTCCAAGGGAGGACCTGTCAATGGCAGGTTTCTCAAGAATTATTCCTTTTGATTCGTTCAACTGGAAGAAACATCATTGTATATATTCCATTTCTCATTTTTTAAATTGCAGGCGTGGATGATTTCTGCAACAAGTTTGAGCCCGAAATGAAGGCCATAAGAACTTGGAAATGATATATATCATTTTTCAGTTTTCAATAAGGAAACTAGTATGTTGGTTATTTGTTGCACCTCAGGGGCACAACATCCCCATTGGAGCCACTATTATCTATGATAACCTAGGAATAGTTGTCATGTCTGTTGGTCAAGTTAATTAGGGTTTTTTAAAATTTTCTCAAAATAAAGTTCATGATCATAGGGTTTTTGTTCATCATGACATGATGTGGGGTCCATCTAGGTTCAATCATAAAATTTCAAGTTCCAATATTTCATATATGTCGAGTCTATTTTCCATAATTGAAATTTGTCGGTTTTGTAGAAATCTGTAGCAACTCCAATTATATATATTGGGTATTTGCTACAGAAATTCCTAACACTTCTGTAGTGAATCCATCTTTTTGAACACCTGTCTCACTACAAAATTAAGATAAACTGCACAACTGGGATTAACGGTGAAGTAACGGTTCTTTAGGGTTAAATGTTGTGATTGGTCAGTTTTGTGATGTGTCATGATTACACTTTATCACTTTTTGTCCATTTTCCTTATATATTAACATCACATAGCTCCTTGCTACTTACTCTCCTTTTCGTATTTTACCTTTCTTCCATAAGCTTCATGATGTCAAAGAATTATCTTGATGTCTCTCACACTAGCCTAACTTTCATACAAGTGTAGTTGTCTCTACGTTAGCGTTCACTAATGCCTAGCTGTCTCTAGGTTGATTTGCAGGTGACAAGGATGAGCCCGTGGACATGAAAATGCTAGAAGAAGAACCTTGCTTTATTCAAACATTTTCAAGTGTGGGTTTTGCTACGTTTTTGTCAAAAGCTAAAGGGTTTCCATGCGCAAATTGCTAAAGATTTTGCTGTGAATTTCACTGGAATAGAGACAAAAGTCAGTCTTATAAATTTTGCAGTGTCACCTGATACAATTTCCCGTGCTACAGAAATCCCTAGCTCAGGAGAAGTATGGTTTAAAGTCCAGAAGATCAAGCCACAAAACTATGATGAATTTCTCAAAGAAGAACAGAACGGTATTGATATGATTGCAAGCATTCCAATAACTTGCCTTAAAGAAAATTCCTCCAAGCTCTTGAAGGTCATTCAGAAGTATTTCACATGTGAAGGTGGATTCAACATGGTGTAACAATATCATTTTAGGTTGTTATTTCATTTCACTGGTAAGCAGCCTCTATACATTCTATTTTATTTCTTTAGAAGTTTGGGAAAAATGGCAAATAAGGCTCAAGCCAAACCTAATGCAAGTGAAACCTTTTTCATCACGGCCTTATTAAAACGCTGGTTTTAGAAGAGATAAATAGGTTAAACAAAGATTGGCTTACCTTCCTATTCTTAAGTGGATATGAATTAAATGCTGCTACCCCCTCTAGGAGAACTCCAAAATATAAATCCACAACCCCTAAAAAAGAGGAGCAACTAGTGGCAGAGAAACCTCTAGTAGAGGCTTCCACAAGCACCAAAAGGATGATGACCAGAAGACAGAGTATAGAACATAGTACAAAGAAGGGTAAGCTAACTGATATTTTAGATGCTATTGAGATTGAAGAAATCCCAATTGAGCAGCCTATAGAAGTGACCAAAATTGAAACCAAGAGGAAAAGTAAGAGGGCTAAGAAGTTAGACTTTACTCAGGAAGAACATGGTTTCATTTTTAGGAAAAGGAAACTTGTCACAAGGTCAATGCAGCAAGCTGAGAAGATGAATTTTCTGGCACCCCGGTTGTGGGTCAAATTTGTTGGGCAGAGGTCTCGGGGTCAAGGCTGCGGGCCACCCCCACTTACACTGTTACTTGGTGTGCAGTTAAATTTTGTTGGTGGTTAGTTTAATGGTTTTGGAATTTTGTGTTGAGTTGGCGTCTTTACGGTTTGTTTGAGCCATTGTGTGGGGCAGGCCAGCCACCAGCCAACATGGGTTAAAGTCCCGTTGGCCCCAGTTTGGTGGTCAACAATCCAATGACAGTGACATATGAATGTGGAGAGGGTTTGGCGGGGGTGTTTTCCCACCAACCCATGTTTTTATATATATATTTTTTATATTTCTTTTGATATTTTTTTCTTTAAAATAAGATATAGTGTAAAAAACCACCAAACAAATTTTAAGGGTCACAGATAAAATTCGCCTGTTCCGCTGGTTGGAATTCGTGCACTAGAAAATTTCAATTTGTTGCCTTGTTAATGGCTGCCACTTAGCCTAGTTTGACCAAAACTTTTACTGCGAATATCTTGAGCATACGAAATCATATTTTATTTTCATTCATGTCATTGGAATTAGGACGACGAGCACTAAATATGGTCCTAGTTTCACTTCAATCTGATGACCTTGATTTTTGAGCTATTCTTAGCCAGTTCTGAATTCTAAGCGCTTCTGGAGACACTTGGATCATTCCTCCCCACGAAGGAGATTTTGGTCCTCCAAAAGCATGAACATAATATGCAACTATTATGTTACATTGTCTACATGACAAGTGTCTTGAGAGGTCACACTTCCTTCTCCTTCACCCTTGTTCTTCGAAGCCATAAGTGATGAACTAACACCTACATCCTCTACAAACCTGTAGTACAATATTTGCAAACTACATGTTCAATTACATGACCAATCATGACCCAAGCATCCTCATACTTGCCAAGAGTTTATAACACACACTTTGTGAGCAATTTTACATCATAATAGAAACTAATACCCCAACTATCAATAAAACACCAAAACATCATCGTTTCTTTAATAAGTGATGGAAAACACATCATCATTTTTACATTTAAATTGCAACACAGGATTTATAATATGCGGCCATGACAAGCTATCATATCTAGTAAAACCATATCTTACTCAACAAAGTGAACCACCAGTAATGTGGCAGATTCACTTTTTGAACACCTTCACCAGCTAGTTTCTTCATAGAATCTTTTTCTTTGAGACGCTACTCCGGATGGAGCCTCCAACATGTGGCTTGTTGATGTCCACCTCAGTTGCAATGATTACAAAAATTATTCTTCCTCTATATCTACTTAACCTTCTTCCTTCCTTGATGTGGAGAAGGCATTTCATGTCTCGTCCTCTTTCTTGCTACCATTCTCTTCCAGCACTCAGAAACCACATGGTTATGCAAACCAAAAAAACTACATGGATTTCTATGCCATGATTTTTGCACATCATTAACAATATTCTTGTAATCAAAATGAACTCTATAATACTGAGAATTTTTATACCTCTCTTGGTTGTGTCTAGTGCAATCCTAGCAATGACAGCTTACCTTAGCTCTTCCTATGTAATGTGCACTATCATGGAAGGATTGTGATGTGTTCCAATAATCCTCTTTCCTCGATGTTTTTGACAATGCCTTGGAAGTTTCTACTACCTTTGAGCACTCTCCTTCAGTGTATCCCATCTTGGTAAGAAGTCTCAAGCCGTTTTTAAAATGGGTACCTCCATGTTTCCAACAGAAATAACAACATGTGAAAATGAAGTTGAAGAATGGTCAACATTGCTTACCTCAGTTGTTGATTCTGAAGCAAGTGATGGTGGCTTCTCTAAGCCTTCATTGCACTTCAATTTTTTCAAGGCCTCTTCTATGGCTCGTAACTAAAGTTGTATTATTTGCTTCTCCTCAACTCATCATTCTCTGCTTGAACACTTTGATTGATCTCCTCATCTGAATGATGATAAGACGATGAAGAAGATGAATAATCACTGGAAGATGGAGATGGAGCATTGTCCTTTGTGTAGGTTTTAACCCCGTACAAAAATTACCTGGACACGAATTCTAAAAAATAGAAAATAAACAATGGCAAGGGCATAACACATAAAACAAATATACACATAGATTTTCCCCTGGATCCCAAAACCGGGACTACCAGCTTGATTTTTCATTATGTTCCTTTCAATGTTACAAACCATATATATACATGTCGAAGCATCCATAAACCCCAATCCATTAACCCTGGATTAGAACATAACCGTAGTTCCCTTGACTGGATCTACAAAATACCATGGACCAAAAACCATCGCGCCCAAAACCATGTGCGAAAACCATACACAAAACCATAGGTAGGTTTGCCCACCTAATACAGGGTCCAAAAAAAAATTTCCTAGGGTGTTGTTGTGGACCCCATAGAGGGGGCTACTGCCCCCTCAAACCCCCTGTACAGGGGGTGATTCTACCCCCTCGTTGCGCATCAACGCAACAAAGGGGGGGCTTCGGCCCCCCTCCAACCCTCCGATTTAACTACTGGGGCTAGTCGTGGAAAGAATATAACACAACCTAACACTTTTCTCTTTCTTTATCTCATTCCTCTCTTTCCATCTTCTCCTCATAATATGTATACACTATGTCCACCATGCATGACATCTTGAAGAGGTTCTCGTAGATATCTATGTTGCTTTCCATTTCCCTTCCCTTCTTATTGCACATTCAGTCATTCACACTCACAATTCAAATCAACGAGAAGACTGCTTTGATACCAAACTTGATCCATATCTCTTCAGCTACTGGAATTAACCAAGATATTTTACTTTTGTGATGTTAGCATAATTGCATATGAAATAGTATGAAAAGCCACATTTTCATGGTTTATAGAAGATGAAACATAATGACGAACATCAAATCAAAGAACACACACACATTGATAATAGAGTTTACCCAGTGTGGATTACGTCTCCTGGCCTGGTGTCAAGAGTGGGGAGGCCACTTCATTAAATGTTGCAAAATTATGATAATGTACATGATATAATTATTTGTCATTACAAGGATAATTTCCCTCAACCTGAGTGGCATGTCTCTCCATGAGACGTTCTCTATAGAAACTCTCACTCATCTGGGTCTTCCTTCAACATGACAAGCAATAAATTATCACATGACATGGCATACAAGTATCCTTCAAACATAATGGTAGCAAGGATCTCAACAACAAAATCGTCATCTCAGCAAATCAAAAGAAAGAACATGGCATCATTACACCATATACCTCCACTTTTGGGGATAGCCTGAAATTGTAAAGCTCTTCTACAAAAGAGGACATCACCATTGAATTCATGGCACGAAATCATGTCGAATGATAGTAAACTTGACCCTTTTCTGACACTGCCAAATTCTGGGCCCTCGGGAATCTCAAATATTCCCCCAAATATTCCTTCATGGAGATGGGAGAAAAATCAGCTTCTTAGATGAAAATTCTGAGTCCACCATCGCGCTCCTTAAGAAATTCTGAGAAAAATGACTATAAAGTCGGCATCATTCTGTCTATATCAAAAATCACCCTCTAAGGGAATCTTTTAGATTCCCCAAGATTCTACAAAGAGTCCTCACAACTAACTGCCTGAAATTACTCTGCTTATATGAGGAAACGGACTACACCATCATGTTCCCTGTGAAATTATGGTTTGTTTGAGTATACACTTGGCATAAATCTGACACTGTGAAAAATCACCCTCCAGGGAATCTTTTAGATTCCTCCAAGATTTCACATGGAATATTAGTGGAATATTCTAAGGAATATTCCTCTAGAATATTCTCTATCTCAAAATTCTTTCCAAGTTGAGCGTGATTCCTCCCTGTACTTGGTTCTACTCGGCCTCCGCATCCTTTGCGTTGGGCAAAAACAAAGTTTCAGTTTAATATAGTTTTTATGGGCGAAATCCCTAAGACCACATAGGTTGGCACCACTATTGTGGGTCAAATTCATTGGGAAGAGGTCTTGGGGTCAAGCCTATGGGCCTGCCCCACTCACAATGTTACTTTGCACGTATTTACAATTTGTTGGCAGTTAGTTTAATGGTTTTGGCGTTTTGCATTGAGTTGGCGGTGTTACGGCTTGTTTGAAATGTTTTGTTAACATTTTTGGAGGGGTGTACAGTTGATGGGGCCACCACGAGTTCAACACCTGATGGCCCCATATATGTG